>WUAW01010663.1:53971-66392 GCA_017165845.1 Thaumetopoea pityocampa
CATATATATAGTTCTTTAAGAATGAATATACCGCTAATGTCCGTGGGAGTCCACTGCTGCACTTCAATACTGACATTATGTGTCAAACTTAAAGGTTTTAAGCCATAATCAGTCAATTTGGCCTAATGCGGGTTGACTTGGTTCACACGCCATCGAGGAAATCTCTTGGGTATGCATGTCTCACCGATTGAAGTAAGTAATAATTAATTATTAATATGCACATAATTTCGAAGTCAGAAGTACACGTCTTGGATTCGAACCCGAGATCTAAAACTTGTCACTGCATGGTCATAGCGCTAGGATACCATTGCTGCATTATTCAATTTCATCATTAGCTTATTCGTTAATTTTATTAGTCCTACATTAATGTTGGCAACCTAACATTACTTTCTAAAATTAATCCATAAGATTTGTAATTAGGATCATTATGCCTCTTTTTCCTGTTTCCAATACAGGCTGACATATCACCCTCGTTCCATTTACATAAAATTTCAGCAAAATGTGTACCGTCAATTCGTACAAACCTCGTATTCACATTATTCTTTAATTAATTAAACTATTTTGTGAAAAATATGGATTAATAGTCAATTTCACTAAGATATATTCTGATCAATTAAATGACAAAACTAATTAACAAAACTTACGCCCTACTTCGATACCATATTATCTAAACACCAACTCCTACTTCTCAATCAAGAATACGTTCCACGGTCAATAAAGTAATCTATTACTATTATAGAATTGTTAAACATTAAATTTTCAAAAATCAAACATATTTAAAAACAAACTACTCAGATTGACTAATTAAGGGCTTCTGAAACCAAATGCGTCGATGTTTGTTTGTTTGTTTGTTTGTTCGAGCTTTACGCAAGAACCAGAGGGTAGATTTTGTTTAAACTATTACAGTCTTAAAGGTAGTATTACTACTTAAATACTGCGGCATGTTTCATCAAAATCGGTCGAGTAGAATTGAAGATACAACTCGATCCCTGTTTTAGTAGCCGCAGTTAAGGTACGAGAGGTCAAGTAAAATAGATTCTAAGGATTTTTATATAAATCTATGAGTGTGTCGGGATTTCTCATGAAGCGGAACATGGACATTCACGCGGGTGGAGCCGCGGGCAAAAGCTAGTATCTGAATATAACTTACCACATTCCCACCGAATCTAATTATTAAGTACTCTTACATAACACCGTCACATTACATCTCCGTTACATATGTACGTACATACGTATATAGATCAAACTGCGGACATCGCCCGCAGAGCGGATCCACACAAGAGTTAGGCAAAGTATCAAACTCGAAAGTCAATTTGTTCAGCAAACACCATTTGTCTATGCAGACAGGACTACGCTGATGCAACGTTATCGGACTTAGTAGAACTGAGATATGCTCAGCGAGATTATGTTCAGAGTTAAAATGTTCAGTTGTAAAGATTTAATGTTATCGTTTAACTACCTATATCATCATCATCATCATATCAGCCCACATACGTCCACGGATGGATATAGGCCTCCTCTAATGATCGCCACACTGAGCGGCTAAGAGCCGCCTGCATCCACCGATTGCCTGCGACCTTCACCAGGTCATCGGTCCATCTAGTCGAGGGTCTACCCGCATTACGCGTTCCGATTCGGGGTCGCCGCTCCAGTATTTTAAGACCCCAGCGTCCATCGGTTCTGCGAGCTATGTGCCCCGCCCACTGCCACTTTAATTTTGCAATCCTTTGAGCTACGTCGGCGACTCTAGGTTTCGTGCGGATTATCTCATTACGAATCCTAACTATATATTTACAGAATTGGAATCCTACCTATTAAATTTACTTTTAATAATGTTTATTTCAATCAGAAGAATAAATTACAATCACGATTCACGTTACAGATAACCACAGAGGGAGACATTCGCATAACTATTATGTTCTATATTCTATTCGTATATCTAACATTGTAACCACAGATTACATATAATAATTAGAAATTATAGTTATAAATATATGGTATATATTTATGCATTTTAAATAACAAATACCAACTTTTATATGTGTAAAAAAAAGTATGTTTCTCTGTTTAGACTTATTTCATGGTTTAACGGGGCAATGAATCAACGTGATCACAAATACAAACACAATACAAAAATAGTTTTTTAACTAAATCACGTGTCAAATGCTTCCTTAATTATACACATACATACATATATTATGTTTTCCATTATATAGTTGTATTTAATACAAAACGGAAGGCGCATCAATGCGTACGTACTCAGCAACTTCATTTTGGTGACGCGTAATCAGCAACTTCACTCTGGTGCGGTTCGGAAGATGTTCGTTGCATTTTCGACAGAGTCTTGACGTTATTGCTCAAATAACAATGTGGTAGCGGTGGGTCGCTGACGATTTTATAGTCGGCGCAACGAGACCGTTAATCGTTAACGATAAACTAGTTTATAAAACAGTCCAAATTTCGTCTAGTTTACGTTATGAACGTAAACAACTCGGGAATATTCGGCCGCGTTCGTCCTCACTCGTTGAAGCGATCAATATAATGCATGCTGTTCATTGTAAATCAATTTATTAGTGAACAGTAAACTAGTTTATCTGTTTAAGGTATAGAAACACTCTAAAAAAACTGTCCGTTCATTCAACGCTCACCGCTATAAGGTGGCATTCGCTACCGGTTGGCCGACGAGTGAACACGTTTCAGAACTGTACTACCGTCTCATTATTACCGTTTAACTTAATCATTTGAATTTCATTTTACATTGTTATAAAGCCAGTGTAGTAAGTTTAGCGAGTGTTTCATCAATTCGCACGCATATCCACTGCACGGCCTCAGCGGCAACAATGTGTGACCCCGGGCAACGGCCAGACACTTGAACCTCCGTCATAGTGATATTATTGTTATGAAAATATGATTATAATATGTGAATTACGAGGAGTGCAGCCGAGGTTTTGCTTTAATTTCTTGTAAACTCTATCATCATTATCATCATCAATCCATCTACTGTCCCACGGGTCTCCTGTAGTCCACTATAGGCCACTTGGCTGGCCTAATGCGTGTTGGTAGACTTTACCCGTCGTAGATAAAATCTCTAAGGCATGCAGGTTTCCTCACCATATTTTCCTTAATTTGAAGCAATTGATAATCAATTATTAAATTATTAAATTATTAACACGAGTTTGATTTAGAGGAGGTAGATACCGTGTATTCGAATTCTAAATCTAAGACTTGACATACAGGATCATACCACTAGACTGTTTCCACTATAAATTACATTTTATACTAGCTTTTGCCCGCGGCCCCGCCCGCGGGATGTCGCTTTTCCGCTACATGGTAAATCTCAACACAATCATAGATTTATATAAAAAGCTTTTTAATCACTTTTACCTTAACGGCGGCTACTAAAACAGGGATCAAGCTGTAACTTCAATTCTACTGGACCGATTTTGATGAAACATGCCGCTGTATTTAGGTCAGAATAGTAGCTTTAAGACTGTAACAGTTTAATTAAAATATCTACCTACTGGTTTTTGCGTGAAGCCCAAACAAACAATAATCGACGGATTGATTTGTTTCAGAAGCCCTTAATTAGTCGATCTGAGCAGTTTATTTTTAAATATCTTTGATGTTTGAAAATTTGACATTTAACAATTTTATAATAGTACACATCTATACGTCTGAAATAATAATGTACATACATTTGATACCTTATGATATAGCTGAGTTATATACGTACATATAATACTTACATACTGATAATTATATAATATTTATACTGAGTTATATATTTATATANTATCGACGGATTGATTTGTTTCAGAAGCCCTTAATTAGTCGATCTGAGCAGTTTATTTTTAAATATCTTTGATGTTTGAAAATTTGACATTTAACAATTTTATAATAGTACACATCTATACGTCTGAAATAATAATGTACATACATTTGATACCTTATGATATAGCTGAATTATATACGTACATATAATACTTACATACTGATAATTATATAATATTTATACTGAGTTATATATTTATATATACTTATACTGTGTAAAGCATAAATGAAACAGCAGGTGTTGGGGTCACTGAAACTAACTTCAGTGTCCTGTTTAAAGCGACAACGCGAAGTTATTTACAATTCCGCTACCAACTAGTTTGGATTAGTTTACTTGTAATACATTCAACGTTAGGTGCCTGCTCCCACTGCAATCGGACTCTGATGATGACGATGATCACTATCCTAACTAATATTATAAATGCGAATGTAAATTTGTTTGTTTGTTACACTTTCATACATTATTAACCAATCCATATACACACACTGTCAGGGGTACAGAGAAGCGTACCTTTTATCTCGAAAAAAAACTGTTCCCCAGCGATAGAAAAAATTGTATTTTCAATGGTTTCTGATATGTATTTAAGAACGCCAAAGCGAGCCAAGCCGCGGGTAAAAGCTAATAGTCTATAGAAGAGAGATACACTTTATATCTGTAGGCAAAATTATACTACAATAACACTGTAACTGGGCCATATCTGTACATTGAATATTTTTCGAATATTTTAATTGTGATATACTTCCTTATCAATATAGAGACCAAAATAATCTACATTTTTTAAATTTTCTGTATAGCTCGTTGTAATAAGATCACGCAAAAACTACTAAACGGTTTTTGACGTGATTCTCGCTCATATATTGCTTACATATAATCTGGAATAGAATTTAAACTAGGTTTTATTATAATTTTTTTACAAAGAGAAGTTACAATTTTGCAATTTTTTTATTAATTTTACGTAGCTGAGGACCCAAGGAGGAAGGAAGGTTTCCGAATTGCTAAAAAACAATTTAAACAAGGAGGTTATTATAAATGGTCTAATATATACTAAAAACTGTGAGAAACTCTAAAGGCAAGATATTTCACAATCCTTCAGTAAAGTGTTATCCGTTAAACGAAAACATATTTATCACTAAAAAGCTGGTTTATTCGAACGACCCTCGTAAAGCAAGCAATCCATTAGGCGGTTTCTTATCGACTCATAAATTATGCCGCTATCATAGTTGTATGTCAAAGGAATAATGTATTGATGCCGCATGTTACTCCGATAAAGTCGAGATGAATTTGATGACCATATTTTGCTAAAAGCACCAGCCAACTATTTGTAGCGATGTAAACGGGGTTTTGTTAAGGTTTTGTTAAAGCACATTGGTGGTGTAGTAGTGTCAGACACGGTTTGGGATCGAAAGGTCGTAGGTTCGATCCCGATCCTGTGCCATTGAGTTATTTCTAACTCATGTACGGTCTACATTGTAGACACCAATGTACTCAACGGAGAAGGAAAACCTGCATGCTCACATGGGTGTGTGAGGTCTACCAAGCCGCACTAGACCAACGTAGTAGACCACAGCTTAATCCCCCTTCCTGATCGGGGGAGGTCCGTGCCTCGGTAGACGTGTGTTCACAGAAATTATCGACAATAGTAGGGCCATTTTAATAGGCCACATTTGACATCTATCATTTTAAAGGTTTATTAGCCAAAGTAAATCGTAAAATTGTCTTTTTTCCGTTATTAAAATAAATATATGTATTACTAGCTTTTGCCCGCGGCTCCGCCCGCGTGAATATCGGCTTTCCGCTTCATGAGAAATCTCGATACAATTATAGATTTATATAAAAAGCCTAGAACCACTTTTACTTGACTTCTCGTTCCTAAACGGCGACTACTAAAATAGGGATCAAGCTGTATCTTCAATTCTACTGGAGCGATTTTGATGAAACATGCCGCTTTAATTAAATCGGAATAGTACCTTTAAGACTATAATAGTTTAATCAAAATCTACCTGTTGGTTTTTGCGTGAAGCCCGAACAAACAAACAGACTTCGACGGATTCGATTTCAGAAGCCCTTAATCAGTCGATTTGTGTAGTTTGTTTTTAAATATATTTGATTTTTGAAAATTCGACATTTTACAATTTTATAATAGTTTAGATTATTAGTATCGTCGTCATCAGCACGCGGAAGTCTACTGCTAGATATGAGCCTCCTCTTTAAAAAGCTTGCTATAACCTTCACGCATGGCAGGCGTTTTGGAAATCGCTGTAAATCTTTGTTAAATAACAAGATCCCATTATCCTGGTACATCCCTTAGCTGGTTCTCACAGCATCCGTAAGGAGATATAATGTGACGGTATTATTAGGACTGTACTACATAGCAAATTTATATAAATAATTATAACAGTGCGTTCTCAAAATAATACGGCAAGTTTTAATCGCCTAACCTCAAAATTGTTACACACAGCTAATAACAATATCACCTCGAGGGGAGTTAAGGAAATCCTGCATCGTATTGTGTCGGAGCAGAAATGTTAATTACTGAATTAATGTAGGTCGGCTCCTTCATGAATACGTATAACGATGTGCTCTGGGCTATGTACCACGACGCGGTGTAATCAGATGAAGTTGATGATGAATTCTTTTTTTATTCATTTGACTCACTTAATTCCAACCTTAATTTATCAATTTGACATGTTTTTCAGACTACTTAAGATATAATTGTGTTTTTTTTTTAAGGCAGTAATGCTGTTGGCCGTTAATAGCTTTTATAACTTCACCGGACAAGATGGCGAGTGCGAAGTGTACTCCAAACTAGCCTTAACGGCTAAGAAGTTGGGCGACTAGCACGAGGGCACTTCGAGAGAGTCTCGGGAGAGGATTTATCGGAGTTTTAGTCCTCGGTATAAGATTGTACTTAAAAGAGGCGGAACACGGAATGGAAAGGAGGTTTCTTCGACCCCGCCAGTGGAATCAGTGTCTGGAGGTGTGTGTGATATTTCAGCTCGTGCCCAGAAGCGTGAGGGTGATTGGGACGTCACGTTCGCGCAGAACATGTCGGGGACGGCAGTGACGTGGGGTCACGTCGTTTTCTGGTTCTTAGGCGGCAGCGGCCACCTTTAGCGCATTTGGATCTTAAGGAGCCCACTTGAAGTACCTTTCGGATACTTTACGGAAGTAATTCGCGATTGTGGGGATCCGGCGATCGAAGTGGAGGTAAGTGTGTGTTTTGTGGAGACTTTGTACTATACATCCTCGACCAATGACAAAACTGTCTAATGTCGACATTAATAAAGCTGAATCAAGGAAAAGATAGCAGCTTTACATTTACAGAGTACAACGTCCTGACATCAACAGACGGGTGGTGGCAAGTTTCACTAGACAGTACCCGTCTGACTTAGTTTGAAGAGAGCCTCTTTTTTTCCGATACTATTGTCCTGCCACACTTTGACCTATAACTGGTGACCTTGACACGATCATCTACGTCCTCATTAATATAACCCTAGTATAATTATCTTCTTCAGCACTCAGCTTAAGATTTGTTATTATTGTGGAGATATGACTACGAGATGTCTGAATATGAACGACAGCCTATCCGTGCGATAAGCAATGTCATTTAGACACCAGCCAGTACTGTTTGTTACATTGTATGTCTTCAAAAATACAGAGGAGATCAACTTTAACATTAGATTCGTAAACCTGTCAGATTTCCTGTCTCGGCAAGAATTACCTAATCCAGAATTTTATTCAAATGCAAATTACTAACCAGTACAGAATCTCCTTATCAACGTCATAATCATCCAACCTGTTAAAGTTCTCCGTGAAAAATTGCCTTACTACGATTGTCAGGCGTCTCAGAGAGCCATTGTGGCATTCTAATGCTTTCGCGAATCCCATGGTCGGTATGAGCACCACATTCTGTTGTATCATGCTCTTAATATAGCCGATGGTGTTTGGCATTTTCACTGATAACTGATTAGTTCAGTGGCAATGCCCCTGCTTTCTGCGCCGATTAGTTTCAGGTTCGAATTCTGCTTCGGACACACTTTGTGTGATGAACATTACTGTTGTACCCGAGCCATGGATGTTCATCTCTATATGTTATAACATTTATCTATTTAAGTATGTACGAGTATATCATTATTTAGTGCCCAAAACATTGCGAATCCTAATTTGTGGCTAGATATAATTATATATGAGAAATACAATATTTCCACAAAAACTCGTTAAAAAGACGTCTTTAAGAGTTATTTCTGAACATACGCTCAAATGAATCTAACGAGACTTATTTATTCTTATTGTACACAAACATGTAAATACATTTGCAAATAGAGAAAAAAGATGTATAAAGGCGAGATTATGTCCAATTTTGATATTTTTTTATGTTCTTTGAAGTATGGGAATTTGCGAAACCATATGATAGAGATCATCTGTACCCTTGCACTCTAAATCTTGTAGAGATGATACAATAATATGCAGTAAAATTTAAATTACAGTACAGTAAAATTTAAATTACAGTAAAATCAATCTAAAAGCAAGCTTATCATATGTTTAATTTGAAAGGGCCAAGAAATTTGGATCTCTAATACATCTACTCGTAAAATGGCGTCTATCATGGCTCTATAAGCCCCTATGTTTGATTAGCTCAATTCTCTATGTTTGTATTTACTCAGTCCACATTGTGCGAGAGAGATGGATAATATTACTTATAAATACACCACCTTATGTAAACAACACACAATATCGACTGTGTCGTATACAGTTTAAGGTTAATTATAAAATTAAAATGTGGATCACACAAAAGCTTGATATATCATACATGATAGTAAATGCACCGACAACAGTTCCCGATCTAAAAACAAAAACAAGGGCTAGAAAGAAGGTCAATCTGTCCGGCAGAAGAATACGATGCGTCACATCATCAGGAAGTTATAAAAGGTCATGACCAGTAAGCTACCCGGACAGGTTAGGTGGATAGTCTGTATGGTCAGGTAACCAAACTTTAACGTTTTCCCTCCACACTTGTTCTTCCGGTAATTGTTGTAACAACATTAGATCTATTGGCAAGATGCTTAATTTTCATGGAATACTACGATTAGTATCTCAGTCTCTAGATACTAGGGTAGGACCTCCTACTACTGGTATTCGTACCTCTTCGATATAGTGTTGTGTTCGCATATCTTCTTCCACTGCGCTAGCTGCAGCAGAGTTTATTTATGGATAATCAAGACGTCACTTCACACAAGTGTGCTATATAAGGCAATATACTACACCACCACGTTATTTAAGCCGACATCAGGTCACGCTTGAGTCTCCTGTACTTGATAGGAACCCGATAAGTATTCCGGATGTTTGAACAAACTTGGCATTAAAAGTGCAGCCGAAACAAGTACCTTCCTACTACATTATTGATAGCTCAATCAAAAGACACCATTGAATATTGGCGTCTCCCAAAAATATTACTATAAACGGTATTTACGGTTAATGATCATCACGCTTGGCAAGAGTGATCGCAATCGTTGGTAATTTCACTACATAAACTTGGCAACATTACTTACACTGGCATCTACGGATACTGCATTGATTCTGGTTTAGATGGTTGGTTGCCATCTGATATTATTCCTATAAGCCTGCATAGTCTCTGCTACAAGCATTGTTATTGAGATAGCAACTGGTTCCACGTGAATTCTCAAACAGGAATCCATGAACGCAGACGTCTTTGAGATCGCAGTAGATTTACATTGAACAACATCCCTTAGCTGATTCTCACAGCATCCACAGGAAGAGATGGAGTGACACTATTATTATGCTGGGGCCACGAAGCTTTTACCTCAGCATTTTTTTTCTTTCGCAACTGAATTTTACTCATCAACTTCTAAAGGTTGACTGATAATAAAAAATGTCTTAGGTATCTCCGCCCTTGTGTAGTAAAATCAAATATAGTTGTTTCACTGTCTAACTTTTGCACAAATATAAGTGTTAAATATAGTATCATGTATAATGGATCCCTGCACTCAGAGCTTGTAAACTACAGGGATCAGCCAAAAGCTAATTGGGGTTCGTTAGGCGCCAATTGTTTGTTCCGTCGGCTATAACTGGCCCTCGCCCGAAGCGAGTGTAAACATATTGCAGTCTGGTTATGCTTACTCACTGATACTGTTATAATTTCGTAGATATATCATCTTTTTTTGAACCTTGCACCATAGAAAACGGGTCACTTGACTTGTTTTTTCAGATTTATTTCGAATGTCAAGCATCCTGTCTAGATGATCAAACCTTTAGAATATTTCTTTCTTGAAACTTGTTACCACATCATACTTCAACTTGTATTGATCCCTTATCATGCTGTTCATCAGACGGTCATTCAGGATAACTCCACAGGAACAGAGTTTTTTTTTAAGTTATATACTGGTCATATTCAATATTGATTGCAGTCACTTTTTATTTGTAGGATTTTTTTTATGTTATTCAGTTGTTTAATTTATCTTATATATAAATATTTAAAGTGTCTCTCTCTAATAATTGTATTTAACTTTTTTAACTGGATTTTTTACTTTATTACTCGTAGTAGCCTATTGTTGGATCTAAATATCTTCAGTATTACGTCATTTTTTTCCAGTCTTTCAACTTCTACGAATCACCCATCATTATCATTAGTCCATCTGTTCGGTGGTGCACTCATCTCTCTGTATCATTTCCTAGGTTATCGTTAGAAATGTGGACGATTTCAAGAAAAGAATGAACAGGTTTCTCCTAGGCTAGTGCGCTCTACCACCTATGACTACATCGCCACTTACCATCAGGTGGGATTGTAGTCAAGTGCTAGCTTTTTGCAATTAAAAAAAAATAATGACGGAGAGTGATAACCCATCACTCTGCCCTCATTTCTCGTATCGACTTTTCTCATGATCAGCATAGCGTTTGTTCATAGTTTTAACAGATGAAAGTGTATGAAGAGATGTATGAATATGGATGAAGCGAAAGCAACGCTTTAGAACCTTAGTAATTCTGCCTATTCTATTGAGAAACCGCCGTAAATATATGTAGAAAAATGCTTTGAAGTTAGTAAAATATATGTGGGCGTCCAAGCAAAAAGGGTCCAGTTCTCGGCATTTAGTTTCCAAGATATAAGAAATTTTGTAAAGTTGGGTGAAAGAAAATGCATTTCGCGATTTTAATTGATTATTAATAAATACTCAATTATCTACAATTTCATATAGTAAATCACTATATACGATGTTTCTAAGTACCAGAAACTTTAAGAGAAAACTTTAATAAAAAAGTACCAGTGATCCACATGTCAATATTTTTGGAATAAAACACGTTTCAATACCCCGTACTGATCTCTATTTAGATAATTTAATAATAAGTTGATTTCATGGAGAGTATCTCAATCTACAATAATAAATAAAAATCTATGTAACAAGCAAGTAGAAATGTGTTTTTTTTTTCAATCAAACTTTGAAATGCTTTTTCTCAAATCAAGCTTTTTCAGAATTTCAACTTCAAATATCTGATAAAAAAAAATATGTGCCAGATTTTGAATATTTATTCAATCCTTGCTACCAATTGACTATTCTAGTAGATACCGAATCTAGGCTTAACTCAATAATCCACTACTGGACCCTTTTTGTTTGGACGCCCACATATAAGCTTTTTCATAAAAAAAATATAGTAAATAAGAATATAATCTGGAAATTCTCGAAGGTGCCTGTCTGCGCCCTTTGTCTGACATTCTCTATATCAATAGTTTTTTTAACAGAAGGTATTGTGGCAAAAAAAACCGCAAACGTGCTGCAGCTGCGAATTTTTTATCGGTTTTTCGTTAAAGTAAACTTTGTTGAAGCAAATGTTATTTTAAGCATGCTGCTCAATGTGCGGATTTGAATTGTAAAAAATACTTATTGATCAAGTTTTTATTTGAACGCAGGTTATCAAAAAAACGTCAAGCAAACACTTCTCGGAACAGAATTAAATGTCCTTTTTAACAACAATACTAGCGTAGTAGTATATTCTTTGATTTTATCCTTTAACGAATAGGAAGCGATAACGTCAAATTAATCCTAAATTACAAGAATATTTGAAGTTTCTCTTTGAAATAAAAACTAAACTAATATTTGTTATATTTCTTTCAGGATTTATTTATTGGGAAGGGGTAAAAACTTGTTGTGCTTGTATGAGAAAATAAAAATTGTTAAAATAACATGCTTAAAATTATGTGTACTCACAATTTTTTTTAAACGTGACTGCTTGACTTTTGCCTATGCAAAAGATGTATCAAACATCAAACTTAAAGAACAATCACGTTTTTAATTCAGGTTAAGAGAAATTTTCTTTAATCGCTTCTTTAAGATCTTGAAAAATCTTGAAAGATCTTGAAGCATCTTTGTTATATATGTATTTCTTAGGAGTGTCCAGCTTTTGATCAACATGTCCGTCATGGAGGATAATCTAGTCTTTGTCTAGGTTCTATTACAATTTCAAACGCCTTGCAGGAAATGCAACAGCACAATACTCCAGAGATTCCCTTAGGCAATAAATAAACACACACACACACACACACACACACACACACACACACACACACACACACACACA
>WUAW01010664.1:280-12378 GCA_017165845.1 Thaumetopoea pityocampa
AGGATGTTTTCCCTTGCCAAGTACTCCCGTGTGTGCAAAGCTGTATGCGAACGCGCATTGTCATGCATCAAGGTGAAATCGGAGCCAAGCGTTTGTGCGAATGGACGGACATAAGGCCTTAGAACATCCTCAACGTAATTAACAGCGTTCATGTTACCATTTACAAAAGTATTAGTAGAGTAGTATTAGTATATTAGTAGAGTAGTAGAATTTTGAGATCTGACTTGCTGGTGGTAGTCTGAATGAATTACCGCCCAATCCGGGCCGATCAACTGTACTGTGCTATTGCTACTTGTTATGTTAGGAAAGTGTTACGTACTTTTGAGCGACGTCTTTCAACCTACCACCCCAATGTCAGCACATTTCAAAGTTCTCTCTTGTAGACCACTTGTAATGTTTTTAACTTTTGGATAGACCAAAAGGTAGTTAATAAAACATTGTTCTAAATTTATTAACTTCAAATGTGTTTTTGGCAGTTGGCGTCGACCCCTTGCAGGTCATTGTCGACCCCTGGGGGTCGATATGGACGACTTTGGATATTAATGGTCTAGAGTCTAGATCGCGATGTGGTTTCGTATTTGTATTTTTATAGTGTTAAACAAATAAAAAAAAATACCAGCCATAGATCAAATGTGGTTTCATTTGGTAACACTTTAGTGTACACAGTACAACCGAGACGGCTTGAACAACCGGTACGCATTTTCAAAGATGAAGTAGGCAGTATGATTTCAATCCGCGAGTTTAACTTATTAGCGACAACATGATAACATACTTATCGAAGTGTAGAAATGATATTAGCAAACTTAATGTCGACCAACAAGTCTATTTCCTGCATGATTTAGTGTAGGTCACAGTTATCTTTTTGTAGTGCAGAGTCCCTTACAATCTAGGAATTTTTTGGTAATATGAATAAATATTTTATGAGATACTCGCTAACCATGATTAGAGTAAGCGTATCATGCTGTACTGCTACCGGCCAAGGATATGCGACAGTATACTATCAATACCCACCAGGGTTGACCGGTAGCTGTGATAGACCCTCCTTATGTAGATTTTTCGCAGAGAGCACCGAATTAATTCGTGTCTGGAACACTTTTAGGTACGTCTTTCTACACGACTCAAGAGCTAACCAACGCATGGATCTCTGACAGCAAGCTCAGACAGCCGTCGCCCCATACTTCTAACTTAAATCACATATCAATGAGTATAAAGATAATGGACAAAAGGTCAGGTCGTCGCCGTACAACGACGCGTAGGCACAACGCCCTAACTCTGGAATAAACGAGTGAGGGCTGTCGTGTGAAGCGTGAGCGCGGCTAAAGATGTTAGCTTTTTAAAAAAACTGTTTGCGACGTGGAATACTGCCACCCTAAACTGCCGCTGTCGGAAGCTTAAGGAAGTACTGAGACGAGACGTCGGAAGCAATGCTATTTCCTTGAAGAAATACACTAGAAAGCCAACAAATCGCGTGACATTAGACAAGAGATACCAGCTAGACACCAGATCACTTATATGGGCTGAAGCTGTGAGGAGGTACTGTTTGAGAGACTTTGGGATTACTCCCTCGCTGTTGACCCATGCATCAGCCAGTGAAGAGGCGAAGTCCCTTATTAGGGATAGTGTTATTAACCTCATAAACACCTACGCCCCGCCGTCTGGTTGCTGTGAATCTGAAAAGGGGATATCTGAGAACAGTTTGACGTACGGCGCGCCATTCTGAGTCTTAAGAGTATTTTTATTAAAGCTACGTTACGTACATACGTTGGGGAGTTCGAACACGTTCATGGTGGTTATAGACTTGATAGCGCCAATGCAGAGGGAACCTGTATATTAAAATTTTGCATTGTGTCCGACCCAGCCATCGTTCTTCCAAAAAAGAACACAAAACCTCGTGACTTATCGTAGTGAATCCCACTCCACACAAATTGACAATGCCTTTTTCCGGCAGTATCATATCGGCAACATTACCAACTGCAAGTTTAATTCGGGGGAAAAGTCTACTTGTCATGAACAACACAATTGATTCAAAACAGAAGATAGTCAGATAGATATAAATTAAATGGTGCTTGTTGAATTCCTGTCTGAAGCTGGGCAAGGTAATAGGGTTCAAGAATTAGGAACTGCTGGGGATCTAGGTTATGTGTCACACTATGAAGCTCTTTGAAGCGCATTCTTGACTATAGGCTTCACTGTGAGTGCACTATCTTTTAATGTCAGTGCGGCTTCCGTGAATGATCTGGTAGCATGAATACAATATTAACATTGAAAAAGCTGACTGAGGCACATATACAGATAACAAAGTTTGTTGGTGGCATATTGAAGGTCGAGCAAAGTAAAGTAGATTGAGCCGGAAGGCAGCCCTGACAAAAAAGCCAAGATCAATAACACCAGGTATAAGAAGTTTATCTTGTTAAATTTATTTTCGATATTATTGATAAAATCTTAAAATCCCGTTGACTATGGTTTTAGACGGACAATTAACACTCCATTCTCTTGTAGTCTTACGAGGCTATTTATAAGTTTCAATGAGCGAGATTGAAGACCGGACTGAATAACTTCGACGAATCGAGTTAAAGTACTACCCAAATTTCTACCGAAAACCGGCCTTTTCATCGCCTACAAACGTTAAAAATAAAGGCAGATTATACTCGTCTGTCTTCTATATAACCTGCCGCAACGCCGTTGTATATAATATGTGGTACTGAAGCGTTTTCAGCAACCAGCTTGTTCGAGAGCCTGGAAGTCATCAAACCTGCGTTCGAGACGATTTTTAATGACTCTCGAGAGCAGCTTACATATGCGGCTAATGAGCGAGATAATCTGTAGTTCTTTAAGAGTGTTATCGCCTTGCTTGGAAAATTACAGAACCTAACTTTTGCTGATGGCATCGTGGGTTTTGTAATAATGGAAATGAGCAATGTTTTGCAGAATTCGGAGTACAGGTGTCAGTCCCGCCTTCAGCAATTCGATAGTAATTATATCATCACCTGGAGCTTTGTTGTTCTTAAATTGCATGAGAACCACAAGAATCTCATACAAGCTAACAACCGGGACCTTCATATTGTATCGAATCAATTCAACAGGAGCAGGTGGTCCTACCGGTATCAGCTTCAGTTTCATTAGCTGGTTTGGTCCAATAGATAGATTATAGAACTTTTATTACACTCAACAGCGTCTTTAATACGATCAGTATTAAACGTCTAGTATCGCATTTGATGGATTTTGAAATCTGTCTATTAAGCTGCTAATATCAACCCATATTTATTGAAGACTGAGTCTCATCTTGTTTCTTTCATCCATGAGACACAAAATCTGGTCTGAGTCTCCTGATTGCACCAGTACAACTGATTAAATTCATCTACATAAATACAATCACTTAGGCAGGTGAAACAATTTTGAAGTTTGAGCTGAAAGCTTTCAGGGTTCTGGATCTGGGCAGATAAAAAAAACAAATCGTAGAATTCATCAGTCTAAACCTCTCCAACTTCACATTTAATTTGAATCTGGGCAACTTCAAAGTTCCACATTCTCAGCTCATAACCACTTTATTTTTCAGCTTTGCATTTGAATCTCCTATTAAAAATAACATATTGGGGTTTGGGGGCATGTATGGCTTTATATATCTTCATATATGACCTCAACATCGTCATTTGAATCTGGATGACCTTCAGATAGTACCAATTGGAGACTCTTAGTATCAAGTGTCAATACATACACAATGAACACAACACTCAAAGGACTGCTGATAGCTCTTCTGAAAGTAGAGCAAGTTACGGGATTCATCATGTCCTTCAAACTTTTCATAATTCTAAAATGTCCGAGTTCAAGTATTTGGACTGGTTTATATTGTCGTCAATTGACCACCAAATGCACTACAAATGAGAGAGGTTGACATTTGGGGTACTGATATATTTTATGTCCCCTTAGATCCCCATATTCCTTCTTAGTCGGTATCTGAAGGTCGTGTCTAGCCTGAACTGCTCATCACTTGATGCACCATGCTTTTCCATGTGTTTCAGGCCGTGGCAGTTTTAATAGCTTTAGATATTGGCAGGCCAGTGAGCGTCTTTATAAGATCTGACTAACGGGTAGGCGATCAATCGCGCGGTCTTTTCCCGTCTACCCGCCCAACCACCATCAGCTTTTCTAGATTATCCGGGTTCCTGCGAGCAACGTGTCCGAAGTATTTCAGTATCCGCTGGAAGCAGATAGTGGACAGCCTTGTCTTTATTCCGAGCTCCTTGAGAATGGACACGTTGGTGCGGCGTGCGGTCCAAGTAATTCGCAACATACGCCGCCAACAGCACATTTCAAAAGCGCCTATCTCTACTCTCTCTTTTTTCTGATCATCCAGAATTCGGCGCCGTGAGAAAATAGAGAAAATCAGCGCTCACACTAGTCTCACTTTAGTCTTTCCATATCCTAGTGAGTTTAGTCATCGCTACTTTGGACATTTGGATTCTCCTTATTATCTCCCTTTCGCTACCACCCTCATTGTTAATGAGAGAGCCCAGGAAAATGAACTGATCAACAAGTTCCAGGTCTTTGAGTTCATTAGTGAATTAGTGTACCCAGCCTATCTACTACCATCACCTTGGTTATCACCTTGGTCCTTGTAAGGCTAACCTTATTGATACTGAGGCCAACTAATTCACTCTCCTTCTCTACTCTAGAAAGGAGGTCAGCCAGTTCTCGTTCGGAGGATTTGAATAGGGTAGTGTCATCTGCGTACCTCAAGTTGCTGAGTTTCCTGCCACAAATGGATATTCCACCCTCCCAACCTTACAAGGCTCATCTCATGATGTGTTCCCTATAAATGTTAAAGAGGATTGGCAACAGAACACATCCCTGTCCGACCCTTCTTTGGGACTTGAAAGGTTTCAACAAGACATTGCTCCACTCAATGATTTGCCTAACATTCACAATCTGTTCCCTTGTTCCTCATCCTTTAACAAATCCTGCTTGCTCTGTTGGAATCTGGCACTGCAGAAAGGCCCTAAGACGCTCATTGATGATGTAGAGCAAAATCTTGCTTGCATGGGATATGAGTGCCAGTCCTGTAGTTTCCACAGGACTTAGTGGAACCCTTTTTGTGCAATGGAACCAGAGTAAACTCTTGCCACACATATACACAATAAAATAATGACTAACTGATAATGTTTAACTTTTATTTTATTAAGTATAACCTATAAATAATAGGATTAAAACTGGTTTAAAAGCCTAAATGTTTTTATGCCAAAATAAAAATAATCATCTCCAGTCAATATTCATCCCCACTACATGGCCATGAACCTCCCTTGATCAGGAGAGGCATTAGGCCCTAGTCTATCATGCTGGCCTAGTGTGGGTTAGTAAACTGACAATATAAATTATTATTTTTTGTAATAGTGTTGTTGTTGATGATGATGATGATATATCCCTCCTTAGTATCATATATTCCCCCCTACTTAATTACAAAATGAGTAACTTAGGAGTAGAGCTAGGATAAGGTAAAAATCATGCAAACACAAAGACAGCACTCTTAATCAAAGGATGCTTAAAACCAATGCTTTTAACAATTTAG
The DNA here is from genome assembly GCA_017165845.1 of Thaumetopoea pityocampa. NCBI lineage: Eukaryota > Metazoa > Arthropoda > Insecta > Lepidoptera > Notodontidae > Thaumetopoea > Thaumetopoea pityocampa. The sequence goes on from WUAW01010664.1 coordinate 5,844, forward strand.
CTATTATATCAACAAAGTTTGAGGTTTTTGATTCTTTTCTGTTTGGATCAGTTTTTCAGGGTGTGGATAGAATCATTCTTTTATCATAAATTATCATATATAATTATTTGAAATTGCAAAACCTAAACTAAACAATTTAATTATGAAACATCTCATTATATTGTGATATTAAACAATATAAACATTAATATGACAAAAATTACTATCAATTTAGGTAGACAACATTACTGTCAAATTAACATAAACAGTAATATATCCAATGATGAACAATATCTTCTTACCAATGCTAGTTTGATAATAATAACTGTAGAAAATAACAGTATAAGAAATATATATGTTAATAACACTGACCACTTTCTAGATTCAAAACTATTATGTATCAAAAACAACAATGTAATCATAAACATACAGCAATTAAAGTTTTCATAAAATTAGAAACGAAAATTGACTAACCATAGAATTAGAACAATAGATAAACAGATGGCATCAAAACACAGGCAACTGTATCTTTCAACAATACCATGCCAAATGAGAGTGAAATAAATGCCAAATAAATGACTGTGTTCATAAAATGTAAATTATTACTAAGTATTCATAGACTGACTTATCTCAGCAAGTGACTTTTGTACAGGCTATGATGACCTTCTCTTATCTTCATATGCTAAACCCAATGGAAACCTACTGTTTCCGTATTTTTTAAGAATATTTGATATTTTACTGATATTACAACTACTGACATTAAAATTTTTTATTTGATAACCTTTAAGTCAAAAATTTTGCCAAGATGATGATTATCAAAATTTTATTTCATCATTAGTTAAGACTTATTAAATTAAACAAAGAAGATATATGAATAATTTTTTTTTATTTGTATGGTAGTAATATGAATGTATGAGCAATTTATAATTCACTGTACACTGTTTAAAAATAAGAATTGATTCACTAATTAGATGTCATAAATTACATCCTGTGGATTATAGCACGCAACATTATAGAACAGGAATCTCTATTATCAATGGCTTGTATTGTAAATAAATTAAAAGAGACTTACCTATAAGCTAGAGTCATACATTTGAATAATTTTGTAAGAGATATCTCTATTGAGACTTGTTGATGTTGTTTACATTCTTCTTTATCAGGCGTAAAAGGCTTCTTCGACCCGGTCATAGTATAGGTGGCAATTGTCGCTACTTTCTGAACATTTTGTTCTTCATCAGGAACTGTCACTAAGTCTTCAAAATCGTCCTGAGCCTCAGCTTCAAATTGTGACACCATGAAATGCCCCGAATGTATTGTTTCCTTTTCTGGTCGGGGCCGTCGTTTCTCAACATCATTCATGGTTATATAAATTAGGTATATCTTTCTATAATACAGAACTTCAAGCTGTTTTGTATTACGTTAAGCTGAACTGTCTATCAACTTGGGCTTGTCCATATTTTTACTTATCACTTGCACTCATGGACACATTGTTTTTTCCATTTCATTTGACAATCTTTCGCACAGACGACGAATATTTATTTTTTAATTTATTTTACGACTCTAGATACGCAAATATTTAGTTTATGTGTGTATGTTTTTTCACTCATCTCTAAAACAGCATGATCGGTGATGAGGATCACACACAAACACGTTCATATATATATATATAGCTAGTTTGTAAGTGAGCTAATTACCATACTTTTTTTAATATAGCTGCGTTAAACCGATCTCTGTATGTTGGATTACAGACCCCAGTCTTTGTCACGGACAAGTGTGTGGACAGTATATTGCATAGGTTAATCCCTAGTGGGCGAAAATGTTGGAAAAAGTTTCCTGCTATTCCAGTGGATAGACTCCACGGAAGACAACACTGGTCACTAACCTGGTCTGCAGAACAGGAGCCTCGGTGGCTAGCACTTCGTTCTGTACTTATGATAATAGTTTTCCTCTGGCGGAGATTTAAAGTAAGCACCAACTGTTTAGTGTGTCTACAGCTACGACGTCACTTTTTTCTATATTAATTATTGAAAGTATGTGCGCTTCTGTTAGCTAGCCTGTCTAGCCACCTCTCATTGGTTGATGAGTCAATATGCCCACACACAGAAAACTAACTAACCGGAATACGGAACATTGTACAATTGAAGAATAAAGATATCTATTAATGTGAAATTCACTATAGTCTCAATACAAAGCTCAGAGCTATTATTATGAGGAACAAAAAGTAACGCAATGATATTTGCGTGTACACTGCCATGGACGATACTAAATTTACTTGTATCGTAGTTCTGTATAGCGAGATGAATGATTACGAACCATGATGACATTAATAATCAGTTATAGATCGAAGTGTAGCAGGAATGGCTGTTTCAGAAAGGGGAAAATCTTTCGACCGAACGGCTATTATATCTGGCGGGGCCTGCCACTGACGCAACGGTTGATGTCGGAACATTATAGATATACGCTAAGACACTATCAAACTGCGTTAGCATGATTCAGGCTTCTAATGTCTTCACTCAAGAGCTGTACCATCTGTTGAGCATGCATGGTACTGTGTTGTAAAGTAGGCTACCACATCTTTCTTTGTTAATTTATCGATATCGATTAAATTAATTACATAAAACTTACTACAATTCGAAGTAAATTGCCCAATGAAGTTAATTATGTTACGCAGTAGTGACAAGTCGCTCAGCAGTGTCATTACTTGCAATTTCCATTCTAAGTTTTATGAAATGGGGACCTAATATCCATACTTCAGGCAAAGCTGTATGCTGCTATGTAAGATCAATCATGTACTAATTCATATAGTATCAGTCAGTACAATAATTTCGAATAGCAACCGAATGCACGTTTCTATGGACCATGTGGTTATAGCAAGATAAACTCAATTTATTTAGCAAATTAATAATATCTAAATTAAATGAACAAAGAAATCACTTCGGTAGTTATATATTGTACGCCCATGCTATTATTGTTCGGCAGAATAGGAAAATGTAGTCATGAAACCTGTATGCCCACAAGTGTGTGTGAAATTTACCAACAGGCACTAAGTTGGCGTGATAAACTACAACCTGATCCCCTCTTTGATGAAAAAATGTCCATCTACCGATAATTGGAATGAATCTAAACTTTGTTCCGCCACTGCGACACTGTTTCATCCAGTTACTCATATTTTGTCTAGAAATTCACTTATTTCTTTTTTATAATGCGTACCGCATGAGTTTCTGCGTCGTATTACCGTCATACGTTGACTTTTACATCATACTTGGGATAAGCAGCCGAAATTATTCTGTTTTTTTTTTTCTTTACTCCCAATCCTTTAATGCGTACCGCATGAGTTTCCGCGTCATGTTATCATCGTGCGTTGACTTTTACAACATACCTGGGATAGGCAGCCGAATTTATTGTTATTGTTTTTTCTTTACTGCCAGCTAAAGACGTTGAATAATAAAAAAAAAATTATATTTTTTCACACCGTGCAGGCTGGTGATATGGTTAGTGTCAATAAAAACAACAACACGACTGGTAAACACATAATAATTATTATACACAGTTACAATTTATGCATAAAACAAAAAAAATAAACACTATTTAGGGACGCGTACCACCTGCGCTCTACCTCGCGCACAAGTCTCTCTCTCGCCACGCATGTCCACGACTAGGTATGAAAAGAATAGAGATAATTCTATCCTTGTTCTCTACCTGAACCTACGTCGCATAGCGTGCCGGTACGCGCCTAGCACCTTGAGGTCGCCGAGGCCGGGTTGCTATAATTTATAAATATTATGCAATACAACAGTGGTGCCGATTCTGTTGTAACAGAACTTAACAAAATTTAGTTCATCCGTATATTTTTCTAATGTCAAACGCCATAACGTGATAGCTACAATTTTGTTGCTGTCAGTTTCGTTTACAAACGTCAAAATTAAAAGATTTAGGCGCGATTTCGGAACACATGGACTAAAGATACGCAAACGCAACATTATTTTTGAACTGTTTGACAGAAACGTAGGTCGGTACTCTCTATACTTAAATGTTTGCAATCTCGTTTTGGCGTTTGACTTTAGAAAAAGATAGAGAGGGGCCAAATTTAATTAAATTCTGTTACAACAGAATCGGCACCAGTAACATGCGTAGGTACTGACATACACAAGTTTGTACTCTCCGGTAGAAGAAATTCAAAGAGTACTAAGAAATACACTGAGAGGTAATTCTTTGATATTCTTCTTCTTTGGTTTTTAATGATGCTCTTCTTCATCTTTTTTCATAGTGCCAATTGCGCCATTTCTGCTAGTGTCGAATGTATATATTTTAAAATTATATAATTTCTTCAAGTTAACAATAAAGTATCGGTGTATCACATTTTATTGCTTCAAGAAGTTTTGAAGTCAATTCGACGAATAGCTCATTTAGGAGGCAAAATTCCCCAGGTCTACCTACTGGAAAAAGTTTACACGGTTTTATTCCAATGTTTCATTATAGTTCACGATTATTGACGATCAATACACAAAACAACACCAAATTTTATATATTAAACATCAAAATAAACTAATATAAAACTATAGAACTACTAATACCGGGAAGTGCGATGCATTAAATTTGATACGGAAACCGCTGTCACCAAACTCACACAAATAAGTGATAAATCAAACAATACACTACTAATAAATATTCTTTTAACTGGTCCTTTTCACTTTAAGCAAAACTGGTATAAATCACTCAGTCTTATACTCGACATTATACTTTTTACAATTTACACAAACTTTATTTTATTATATTGTAGAAAGTTGTTACGGCATTTTGTCATTAACAGGCAAGCTGGAAATTTATGGAAGTTTACTCAACTATATTTTATCATAGTTCCGTCATTCGACAGTAGATAGCGGCATTTTCAGTGAACGCGATTATGACCTTAATTTCTTAATCAAAAGGTTGATTATTATATCGTACCTATCCCCGTTGAAGTTATATAATGTTATGCGGCCAGTGAAGTGGCACACTGAATGCTTGCCAATATCGATAGCTGATTTTGCTACACGTTAAGTAAATAGAATAAACAGGACAAACAAAATAAATATACATATTATTTATGTAATTAGATAACATAAATCGTCGTTACCATCATCATATCAGCGGAGTCATATTTACAGCTGGACATAACCTCATAGTAGATCGATTAATGTCATTCGGACATTAGTCGTCACAAAGATAGTAAGGGCTACGGGGATGGTGTCGATCTTCTTAATCCGCCCCACAGCCACATCCCCTGAAAAAAAGCAGAACCTGACTCTCGCGTGGCGAGGTCGGTAACATGCTATGATAATATGAAAAAGATAATCTCGTGATAGATAGATATCTTCCCTAATCTACATACATATATACATACACTCACTCTGATATCCCATAAGGGTAGGCAGAGACCATAGTACATACTACATACATACATACAGTCACGCCTCTTTACCATTGGGGTAAGCAGAGACCACTTCCTTCCACCTTCTACGATCGTTTGATGTGGCAAAGTGGCTATCCGCAGCCAACATTTCGCCTCCGCGGGCAATGAGATGCGTCGGGCGGCGAACCACGACGCCGCCATTTTATAAGATTCATAAGTATTAGAGTTCCTCATTGCATTCCCACGGCGTAATGGAGAAGAAAGGAAATAGGATGAGGTGGGAAAGGCTTCCCTAATCTATACTATTTTAAAATTGTTAAATGTCATTTATTGTACATCAAAGATATTAAACAATCTCAGATCGACTAAATAAAACGTTCTGAAACCAAATCTATCGATTTCTGTTTGTTCGAGCTTCAAAACCAGTAGGTAGATTTTGGTCAAACTATTGCAGTTTTAAGAGTCCCTATCAATTTTGGTGTCTAAAAGTAGAAAATAGTACTTTTTTCGGCACCAGTTTCGCAATAAATATAAGATATTTGGTATTTTCTTTAAACATAGTTATATATCATCTATTTATCTATAAGTTGAATTTCATTTTGATAACAACTCGATGTAATTAGGAAAAAATAAAAACACGCGTTTTACGTAACACGAAAGACCAGATTTTGTAGCAAACTGGTAGCAAATGACAATCTCAGACTAATCGTACGTACTGGGTATATAGTATATTAATATGTTTTTATATTTTAAAGTTTATTGAATATGTAGTTAAAAAAAAATATGGCCCGTGTTGAAACAGCTCAATAAAATTGTGCGCCAAATCATCGTCTAAAAGCAAATAAATATAACGATGAGTGTTAAACATTTTAAAATTTGAGATGTTTCTCTAACTAATACAATTTCTTTTTTTATAAAGTAATTTATTTATGACATTGTAATAAAATAACAAAATAATGCCTTACAAACAGATGCGCGAGCTCCTTACACTCAGTCGCGCCCACAGAGTACTTTATATTATATTGAATTGGTCGCGTCCGAGACTTCTTCAAGTGACATACCATGAGTACCATAGAGAAAAATATACTCTAGAAGTAATGCTTTACTTGGGTTGCCGACAAAACTCCTTGATGTTCATCACAGATTCTTCTTCTCTTTTCATAC
>WUAW01010674.1:7934-23031 GCA_017165845.1 Thaumetopoea pityocampa
TGTTTTCCTACTATTATTTTTGCACTCCGAAACAGAACAATACGGCATAGCTACGAAAATAATGAATATTGTAAGACCAACCACTCGATCCGATGTTGTAACACGACTGGGATCGATGGTTGACGAACATTTATACAAGTGAGCACCATTACGCATACTTGTACCATGCGTATTACGCGTACTTCGCATTTCCCAGTTTTGTTAGTTCTATGAGTGTGATCCCCCGCAGTCCGTGCTGTTTTAACTGACGCTTATTTTACAGAAACTTGTCGCAGTTTAAAAACCACTGAACCGAGATCAAAATCACCGCCACCTTCGAGGAGATCGGCGCAACCGTCATCACCGTGTCCGGAGAACGACGCCAGTAGCCTCGTGGGGATGGACGAGTGGGAGAGACAGAAGGCCCTCAGCCACAAGTACTTCTTCATCAACCAGCCCTCCAACCCATTACCGAAGAAAAGGACGAACAGCAAACCGAAAAGAGATAGCAATGCACAAAAAGTGGCAGTACACAGCGTGAACGGATCTCTACAAGGCGCGCCCCCCGCGCCGATCACGCCCGGCGCGCACCGAGCGAGTGCACACCTCACCGCGGAAAGCGCCACGAACAAAGTGCCCACATCGGATATGAACTCTAAACCGTTACGATTTGTGAGTCCGGAAGACGTCTCCGTTGAGAACTCCGACGTCGCGAGCCCGGATCGTGTCGTGCAAGGGTCCACGGGACTGTCGCTGCGGACGACGTCACTGAAGACGGCGCACCCTCTCTCGAGCGACGCACCGGCCGGTGGAGGGGGGTTGGCGAGTGGCAGGTCTGCGGACGCGTGCGGAGTCGCTGCACCTGGTCAGTAACCCGATGTTCGTACAGTGGAACCCGACAGTAGTCTGTTCAGCGTCGCCGACAGAACCGACCGGTAGAGCGACGTCACAGCGCGCTGCGCAGGCGCGTGCTCGACTGCCGTCCAGCGCCCTGTGCCGTGTGCCGGCGCCCGGTGACCGCCGCCCACAGCGGTCACAATAAATCAACTTCATCCCTATTATAAATGCGGACAGGTGTTCGTCGGCTTATCCTTATTTCGCGCTTCAATAGAACCACGAATTGACTTGTTTTGCATGGACGTAGTGTAAATACTGACAGTGAACGAGTACCTTTTTATCTCTGAAATTCTTACAACTCGTGTGTCGTAACTGGCAAATATGTTTAGTCAAGGCGCATGTGAAATAATTTAGTATATCATACACAGAATAAATACACATATAAATACTGAAATATAAATATCGCTAAATCTATTTATTATTAATAATACCAAATTACGAAATTTGTTCTTCATTTCAATCCATTTAAATAAAAACGTAATCCAATTTTGTTAATATTATCACACAACCGTCGACGGGTGCACTAGCGACGCGCTCTAAGTTCGTAACCCACGTATTTCAACAATGGCGATGTAAATTACGAAAACGATACCATTGTCATCTAATAAACGGTTTTATTCACGAACCAAGTGTAGCACACGGGCTGTTCAATTACACCAAGCTACACAAATTAAAATGACTTCATCTCGACGATCCGGTCGCGTAATCGGCCGAATACACTATCTCACTAACGTCACATTGTATTCGTTGGTAGTTATTTCAATGATCAAATTGATGTTGTGGTCCCCACAGGAACCTTTCATTTGACCACACTGTAAAGTAGCCTACTGTTATTCTGAGTCTAGTAGGATTTACGTTTTTACATCTTGGAAAGTGTTGTAGTCGATTGAAGCCATAAAAGAAAATTCGCTGAAAATTTACCTGGATCAGTCTATCAAAATGTATAAATAACTGAATGGTGCGCCGTCTTAGTTGTATTGCAAACAATGAGACCTACTTTAAAGGCGATAGAATAAATTTTGATAACTTTCATATATTTCATTCTACAAAAGATTTCTTGAAAGATTGCAGCTTGGATGGAAATTTGTCTAAAAAACTTTCTGTGCAATAAAGAGTACTTTATACCGTTTAAGATATAGGACTAGTATGTAGTATGACTTATATAGAACTTTCTTTCACTCTTTTTTCAGGACCCCTCCTGTCCAACCGTGCGAAACCCGGAGTGCACGTTTCTTCTACCACTCAATTTGACTCATACCACAAGTTCCTTGTAAACATTGACGCGACTACTCAGCTCAAGTTACAAAAAGATCATTCTGATCTGAACAGTAGCATTATTTCTTGTAGCAAATCAACTCCAGCACACCAACAACTGCCATATACCGTCAGCAATGCCACCATAGGCGATGAATCTCTTGAAAATACTTTGTATAGCCGAAATAGTGACGAGGAAAGAATGATTGCAATAAACCGGGAAGATAGCGCTAACAAGAGACCCAGTGCGAAAAGGAAAATTCCTATAATATTTGAAGATGACACCGATGATGATGATGATATACATAATAAAACGTTCAGACTTGATGGACAGCAGTCAAACGAAATAGTGATCAAAGAGGATTGTACATTCATTGACAGCGATTCTAATGAGGTAGATCTTGTTGAAAGAGACGATATTAGTAACTGTGAAAATTTGAATAATATTTCTGATTTTGAAAGTGATGTTAATGTGAAAAGCAACGAAATCTCAAACAAAATTTCTGAATCATTAGATAAATCTATACAACCCCCACCTAAAAGCAAAATATCCGGTGATATTACTAAATCTTTGGTATTTAAATTAAAAGATATTTCTAGACAAGCAGACAAAATCTCTACTTTCAAACCACGTTCCAATAATGACATCTGCAACGATCAGACAAAAGATCTTTTAAGAAGTAATTCTACTGTTGGTACTGTACCATGTTCCAATAATGACATCAGTAACAATCAGACAACAGATAATTTAAGAAGTAACTCTACTGTTGATGCTGTAGCATGTTCCAATAATGACATCAGTAACAATCAGACAACAGATAATTTAAGAAGTAACGCTACTGTTGCTGCTGTAGCATGTTCCAATAATGACATCAGTAACAATCAGACAAACGGTATTTTAAAAAATAATTCTACTGTTGATGCTGTAGCATATTCCAATAACAACATCAGTAAAAATCAGACAAAGGGTCTTTTAAGTAATAATTGTACTGTTGGTGCTATACTACTATGTTCCAGTAATGATATCAGTAACAATCTAACAAAGAGTTATTTAATAAGTAATTATACTGTTGATGCTGCATCATGTTCCAATAATGATATCAGTAATAATCAGACAAAGGGTATTTTAAGAAGTAATTGCATTATTGGTGCAGTACCATGTTCCATTAATAACATGAGTAATAATCAGACAAAGGAGCTTTTAAGAAGTAATTGTACCGTTGGTCCTGTACTACTATGTTCCAGTAATGACATCAGTAGCAATCAGACAAAGGGTCTGTTAAGAAGTAATTGCACTATTGGTGCTATACCATATTTCAATAATAACATCAGTAATAATCAGACAAAGGGTCTTTTAAGAAGTAATGGTACCGTTGGTCCTGTACTTATATGTTCCAATGATAACATTAGTAACAATCGGACAAAGGTTCTTTTAAGAAGTAATTCTACTGTTGGTGTTGCGTCATATTCTAATAATGACAGTAAAAATCGGACTAAGGGTGTTTTAAGAAGTAATTGTACTGTTGGTGCTGCATCATGTTCCATTAATGACATCAGTAGCAAACAGACGAAGGTTCTTTTAAGAAATAATAGTACTGTTAGTGCAGTACCATGTTCCAGTAATGACATCAGTAAAAATCAGACGAAGGGTGTTTTAAGAAGTAATAGTACTGTTGGTGCTGTACTGAGTTCCAATAATAACATCAGTAGCAATCAGAGAAAGACAAAAAAATATAATTCACGAAAATATTCAAAACCGAAAATTGGTAGATCTACTATTGCCTACACTGTACCTAGTGAAGCTATTGCAAATAATACGGCTAACAAACGTAAAACTACTTTGCCATCAGAAGCATTTAAAAATAGGAAACTTATTTTTAGTAAGCCTGATATCATTTATGTACGCTTTGTACCACATTCTAATAAAGATAGTGTTACTACTACATCTTAATTTAACACGTTGAGCCTGATGCCGATAATGATGTCCTTTCCGTTCAGCCAGCAGCGGGCGAATACTTAAGTATACAAAAGGCAAAACGACGACGCGACGTCCAAAAGACGATCTGTTAGAAAGAAGCCAAGGAAGTGTAGAGACGGTTGCGAGACTAAAAGTTTTTGGTTCTATTTAAAAATTTTAAATTTGATACTGTCGGTCCCAGGGACTGACGCTATCCAAACGAAAAGTCCACTGTCGGTCCTCAGGGACCGATGCCGGACTTAACGTGTTAAATATTTTTATACGTCGAAAGTCAAGTATCGTTGATAATAGAGAGCGAGCGTCTACGTCGCGAAATTTAATAAAAAACCGAAAAATAACTATTAATGATAATTTCGACACGAATGAAATCATCCAACTAAACACTAACAGTGATTCTGAACAGGATATTTATTCAGGAAGGGCTAGTATCATACGTAATGTCAATAATGCTTAGTTCGCCGGACACCGGAAGTGTATTACCAGCTAATGGTGTTACGAGAATGCTCATTTATGGAAAGTTAACAAATACGTCAGTTGAGGATACGAGTACAATATTATTAGCTTCTAGTGATACATTTAAAATGAGTTCTGATAAATCGAAGAATTATGTTGATATGTAAATACATTAATTGAACGCACTAGCACAGCATCGGCCAATGATATATCCAAAATGAATTTTGATGAATCAAATAATGATGTTGGTGTAAATAAATCGATTGAACACAATACCATAGATAGCATTAGCTAGTGGTGTAAGCATGAAAGATATTGCTATAGAGAATTGTAATTTGTACGAAAATATATCAAGTGAGCGCAATAGCACAATGCTATTAGCTGGTAATGCAAGTAGGATGGAAATTGGTGGATTGAAGATTGGTGTTTTCGTAGATGTATTAGTGGGAAAAGGTACTGAATTGCCGTGTGATAACATCAGATCGGAATGTAATAATGAGGTATCCTTCATCAGCTGGTAATGAATCGAAAAGTATAGCTTTCCGACCGTTTTTTCGGCCATGGCGACCACTTCCAACTCCTAATAGGTCGAGCGTTGGTACACCTGAAGATGGCTTATGTAGCCGATCCTCGCAGCGAATTTCCGCGCACAGTGCGGGCACGTGAGCACGCCGCTTATATAGTTATAGTTGTTGACGGGTGGACGTGCCTTTTTCTCATTGCTTTACGCTGCTCCTCGAACACGCGAACTCGTCTCTTCATAATCCCGCGCCATTCTGAACGTTGTGCCGCCAAACCTTCCCATTGAGAGGGCTCAATGTTGCATTTTTTCATGTGTCGCTTCTGAACATCTTTGTATTGGAGGAGTTGTCCGCCATGTTTCCGCTTACCTTCCTCTAGTTCAGAGTAAAAGATGCGCTTCGCTACTCTTTTCTCCGCCATACGTGATACGTGATTGCACCACCGAAGTTGCCGACGCATTAAGTAGGCCTCAATGTCACCGACATTGGCTCGTTGGAGAATTTCAGTATTTCGCACTCGGTTGGACCATCTGATCTTCATTATGGTACGAATGCATTTAAGATGGAAACGATCCAGAGTACGGATATGATGTCGATACACACACCACGCCTCGGAGAAGTACAAGAGATTTGGCAGCACAATTGCCATGTAAACTGAGATTTTAGTGGCCAACTTTAGATCATGCGAACAGAAGACCTTGGAACGCAGCTTCCCAAATGCTGCAGCTGCAGCCGTGATCCTGCTGTTGATTTCGGCATCAAGGTCACATTTGGATGTTATAGTACTTCCCAGATAACGAAACTTATCGACCTGTTTCAGTACATCATCACCAAGCTTAATGGTCAGTGTCTCGCGACCATGTGTGTCTAAGGACATCACCTCCGTGTTTTTGACACTGATCTTCAAGCCGAACTTTTAGCATGTCTTGTGAAAAAAATACATCAGATTTTACAGGCCATTTGGGGATTCTGTCAAGTCTGGCTAAGTTGAAAAGACTGTCGTCTGTGCGAAAGCGGATACGAACTCCCTCGGAAATAGTTTGCAGAACCTCCCCGATCACTACCGCGAAGTACAGGTCGAACAGTGTGGGTGCCAGGACACACCCCTGTTTTACCCCATAGGTAACGGAGAAGAAATGTGACTGTTCACCCTCTACGGAGACGCAACATTGAATATTGTCATGCAGGAGTCTAAGAAGTATCAGAAACTTCTCCGTACAACCCAGCTTTCCTAACACTATCCAGAGAGCTTCACGAAGCACATTGTCGAATGCTTTCTCCAAATCAACAAAGCAGAGATATAGCTGACGACCCTGTTCTCTACATTTTTCTTGCAGTTGACGCACGGAGAAAATAGCTTCACAAGTACCTCGGTCAGGTCGGACGCCAAACTGGGATTCGGGCAGAATCTTTTCTAATAAATCCTTCAGGCGGTTTAAATGAACTCTTGCAAAGGCCTTTCCAGGGACTGTCAGAAGCGACATACCGTGGTAGGAGTCGCAATCGGAGCGATCACCCTTGTTCTTGTAGAGGACACTTATGCGAGATACTTTAAAATCATTCGGAACTCGCTTCTCCTCCCACATGCGAACAAATAGTTCCCAAACCAAAATGTGTAGCTCTTCATCAGCGTACTTAAATAACTCTCCCGGTATAAGGTCAATGTCAACCGCTCGCTTGTTTTGTTGCTGTCTGATGGCAGAGACAACTTCGTCACGCGACAGAGGCTCATCCAGCTCGGTGGCTATTGGGAGTTGAGGCATTAAGCCGATATTAAGTAGATCAGCCTGTCGATCTACGTTGAGCAGTGTTAAAATGTTCGGCCCAACGCCTTAGTACGTCCTCCTTGCTTGTTAGCAAGTGCATGCCGCCTAAAGACCTAAAAGGCACTTTCGCTCGGTAGGATGAACTAATCAGCTTACGTACCTCACCGTAAAACTCCCCAAGCTGCTTTGTGTCAGCGAACCACTGGATGTGACAGGCCTGGTCTTGCCACTTGTCTTTCATTTGTCGAGACAGCTTACGCAATTCAAGTCACTCTCTTTGACCGTCGCAATGCTTCCACCTCGTCTAGTATGCTGCCACAAAAGCTCTCGATGTTTGTCGAATGCTGCCCTAAGAGATTCATCATTCTCATCGAACCAGTTTTCATCGCGCTGGTTTTTTATACATAAAGTAAATGAAGCAGTCTCCATGAGATGAGAAGACAACGCTTCCCATGGAGCGCTGACATCACCTATCTCCTTAACTGTCGACAGTTTCCCAGATAGGGCTTCAGCATATATCTCCGTAACTTCAAGATTGTTCAGCCTATTCACGTTTAAAGACGCAGGCTTTTTAAAATGACATCTACGTGGTCGCTGGAGGCGGAGTCGCAACTTGTCACCAAGCGAATCGAAAAGTATTAATGTGCTGAAGATAGTTGACAAAAATACATCAACAAACTCTGAGTCAGGCACACGCAATAGCGTTTGTAGACTATCAGATTTCACTGATCCAAGTGTTATAAAGACCTGCACGTCAGAACATGCTGGAAAGAAAAATAATTGGTCAAATTAGGTCTCTACCTCTAGTCTTCCCTCTTGAAGTCATGTTCGTTACTGTTTTGAACTGTGTAGTTAATATAATTTAATTTGGTGGGCGATAGTGACTTTTCAAATGTACATAAATGATTGTGAGTTTTATTTGGAAGTGCGACAGGGCAACGCGGCTGATCTGGTATATCGAAATGATAACCCACGACTGAGTACATGTCCTAACTTCAACAGCGGATGGTTACAGTGTTTATTTATTTATTTTTTGTGAAACAAGTATCTAGATAACACAAAAAAACATGCAAATCATACACATACCAATTAAGTTTCCACTTAAAGTCACAATTACAGACCAGTAAAACTAATCAAAAATATATTTTTGAAAATTAGGAAATTAATAGAGCAACTTATTAGTCAATAAATTTTAGATATTATTATATTTATTTAATATTTTATATTAATTTTATATTTTGATTTTTATATATTAATAAATTTTAGATATTTTATTTTTAAAAACTCCTATTTTACAATTATCAGTGTATCATTCGTTATATTTGTGACAATCCCGATACAGAAAAGAATTCTTAGCACATTTTGATTTACACAACGGCACCTCAGATGTTGAGCGAGAACGTGTGAAAAACTGTGGACATTTAAAAAATAAGTTGCTCATCAAAAAGGGTGAATTAATCAAATTCCTAATTATACAAAAACAATTGTTCTCTTTCCATACGACGTTTAAGTAATGAAGGAATCCCACAAATAAACTCCAACAAATATGTCTATATCGTAAATATTTAAAAAAATTGTTTTGCAAATATTCAATAGTCTATGTATACATTATATTGTGGGTTTGTACATACGTACATACTACGGTGCACGATGCCCGCCCGGCTAGATACAACAAGTACAAATTTGTCTAACTTTTCTACAATTTGACATTATTGACAGCGGTGATTCGGTTTAATAATCAGAGGCGGCTGCTTTTCCTGGTGGAAAATAAAGCAACTGCTTTAACAATAAAGTTTTCTATTTAGAGGGGCGCCACTTTTAGATCTCGCACCACCTAAGAAATTTGATAGAACTGGCACTGCGTCTAGAGCACAGAGCGGACGTAGGGGTGCACATTCTTTTGCTGGAGATACAAAGGTCAGATTCATTCAGATACAAAGGTCTCCCGCCGAAGTGGATAGTCTCTCAATAGTTGGATACGTCACTTCCCCGATGCTTTCTTACGTCGTCTGTCGAACGTATCTTTTATGCCGCAGGAATGCCGGATCCTGGATTCGTCTTGCTGTCTTGTGCGTCTTGCTACGGGAATATCGGATATTCACTCACTGTTTTGGAATATCGGAGACTCACACTTCACTTCTTCGTTTACACGTCGCAAAGACCGAATCAGACTGCGCTATGCGAGCAAATTTGCTCGGCTTAAGTAGGCGCGGGGCGGTGGCGCTTTATTTCCATCTCTTTTTAACAATATTTGTGTCCTTATCTTTTTTACTCCTTAGAGCTATATTACAATATTATCTATTTTAACTGTACTATTATTTTCTATCTTGATTAAGGTCACGTGTCCGTGGTTATTATATATGGAGGAGGGAATTGTATAAATTTCCTCCGGCCACCTAACGGTTGGGCGGGCACGTGTCTGCGATGCTGGTGCTTGGGTCTTCTTCCGGGTATGTCTCGTGTCTATATCTGATTTGTATGTGTGTAAGTGTATTACAATAGAACGACAATACGTTCAGTATATTTATTACAAACTTTCTAAGGGCCGCATGTTTACGCGTTTCTATCTTATACCGGCCGTCGTCGTTCCGAACACCTACCTACACTCACATGTCGCGATCAGCACTCGAAGCGGCCATACTATGTTCTTCAATATACCTTCCATCTTTTTCTGTTCTAAATAATCTCTTTAGAAATGTGTTTATGATGTTCATATTGTTGAAAACAGAATCCATCGGCAAATAATTTTAACCCGGAAATGATGGCATTTTTTTTTTAATTCTATTTATACGGCTTTTTTAAAATTCCTTTGACTTATCAGAATCTTCGACTGAGAAACTACAAACTGTGATATCTGTATTATGTAATGTTACTTCGAAGTAAACAGTAAACTAGTTAGTCTCCAACCGTGTCTCCGTCGGTTGCTGCACAGGCGACGAGTCTAATAAAATCGTTATGACGCGCATAGATCGGCGTTAGTATTGAACGAAACGTAAACAACGTTTTACCTCGGCTCCAAACAACGATCGGATCGTTAGACGAGCAAAACAATTTATAATGTTGAACGAAGTAAATGAATTGAAAGTGGCAATGTTGATCTCGGTGGTCGGCGAAGTCACCTACGCCCTGATGCACCCGATCACCCGGAGAACAAAACATTCGATGAGAAGGTGAATTTGGTGACGACTCATCTCTAGCCGGAAATATGATAGTTGAAAGATATGTGTTTCGTCTACAGAAATATAGACCCGCTAAACCATCGACAGAGTATTTACAGCAATTGAAACATTTTCGATAATAAATTAATAATAACATAAGAATGTTAAGAAAATGATAAATTATATGAATAAAAAATATATAATAGAAAACTAAGCCTAATGGATCGATTTTTATCGTATGCTTACGAGTATTCAAGAACCCGGTCAACTTCGGAGCGCTGTAAAACTCAGATATTAATTTATCTGAGTTTTGAATTTTTGTTTAAATTAATGAAATTAAACAAATTTGTAGTGGAAATTATTCGTTGAAAAACCCTCTATCAGATTACTCTGATGTCATTTTATTATAAAATGACCAGGAAAACACCCAAAAGAAAATTTGTTCAAAAATTTTCAGTTATTTTTGTTTATAACTTTTTTATTTTCTATTTTACGATAAAAAGTAATAGGAATAAAGTTGTAGACAATTTCATTTGCTACAAATAATGTCTTATAAAATTTTTTGTAGGGTTGCTAGTTTACAAGATACAGCGTGAAAACACTGCACTTCTTTTTTCAAGATGGCGGCCGGGGACAAGGGTGGCGACCCCACAAACTTGAACTTAAGCTTATAAGCTTACTAAACCCCCCCTAAACATCAAAAAAATAAAATTGCGTTCACTGAAAAACGCAACCCTAAATGTAACTTTTCAATGACTATATAGAGATATGGTATACACATAGAGATATACACATATGGGTTTATTCAGGAAAAAGGGAAAATCAATTGTGTATCGTCAAAGACCGTATAACGCTTGAACATAAAATTCGTAAAAGAGGCTATCAAGTAAAGTTGTACACAAAATCGATCTCGACATCTTTGGATCGCCGCACTCGGCACCCGTTCATAAACGGGATATCAAGTCCAAGGTTAAGGGAAGCTTCATCGTCTTGACTGTGGTTAATTGTTTGGCAACCTGCAACTGCATCTTGGTGTTCTAAACAGTGTCACGTGAATTTACTTTTTGATTTATTAATTCAGTTGCTTGTCAAGTTTAATCAGCCTGTGTATGTACATATATTGTTTTTGGGTTATTGCCTGAATTCTTAGTTGTTATATTGTATTCTGTTTTCTTTTTTAATTGTAACCTGTATATGTACTTTAATAAATAAATAAATAAAAAATCAAAATATATATATAATAAAAAATATATATAAAAGTCAAAATAATACGAAAAAACATGTAGGTCTGCAATGTAATTGTCGCGGCCGTTGATAAAATGTAGATACGGCGTAGCCTTTTGTTATGGCTGCGCAGGAGTTCTGACGGATCTCATCGCGTCAGTGCTATGCTCTTGGAGAAAAATAAAAACGTCTAAAAATAGTGGCTCAACAGAAATAAACAGCGAAACTGTTCTATCTGCTAATTGTTATCTGTTGACAAATTTTTCCGACAACAGCTCCTATGTCAAACAATCTAGCGTTTTGAGTGATTTTGAAGATTCAAGTATCTATATACATATAATAAAATCGTAAACGAACTGTGTCTCTACAATGAATATTTTTTCAAAAAAAAATCATCCATACAGGTTGTAGGTATCTTACCGGAGCCAAAAACATAGTTTTTAGAAATTTTGTCTGTCTGTGTGTTTGTGCACGCTAATCTCAGAAACTGTTATACCGATTTGAATGCGGTTTTCAGTGTTGCATCGTGACAAGCTTCCTGTAACATTTAGTGTTTGTTTCGTTCCAATCGATCCACAAACCATAAAATTAATTGAAATAATAGGCGATATTCAAGAAACGCGCTTCGGTCGATTTAGCTAAAACTTGTTGGCTGTTTTACTTAAAACGATAACCGCAAGTTTATATGAACACAAGGAACACATCTACACATAAAATCGTAAACGAGCCGTCTCTGTACAATGAATATTTTTTCAAAAAAAAACTAACCATACAGGTTGTACCTATGTTACCGGAGCCAAAATAAAGTTTTTAGAAATTTTGTCTCTGTCTGTGCGTTCGTACACGCTAATCTCAGAAACGGCTAAACCTATTTGAATGCGGTTTTACTGTTGCATTGTGGCAAGCTTCCTCTAACATTTGATGTTTGTTTCATCTATCTATCATTTATCATTCATTCTTATTAAGATCGGAGAAATTATGTATAATTTCGCTCTTCCCGAATGCCCACGCGGACGGAGTCGCGGGCACGGCTAATATACAATATGTATATATGTCATTATTAGGTATCCTCATAATCTTTTTCATCAATTAGCTGAACAAACGTTAGAAGAATGAATCATGCAAAATTAGAATAAAAGTATTTTTTAGCTTCTGTTTTAAACCGAACTGTCATTATAATAAACAATTTCTTCGATTCCCCACACGAATCAGTGCAGCATCACGTCGCTATCACCTGTAGAATGTACACGGATTATTACTATGACAAGAAGAAAGAAGTCACCGTAGCATCGTTAGAACAGTGGAAGTATCTTCACGGTCCAGAGTACTTCAGCGATTTCGAGAAATCTGCATGAACACTAGAAGATGGTAGGCCAGGATGCATTACTATATTGAGAAGACCGATTCATCGTGAGCACTATGTTAAAAATCGATATCTCACGGCTGTTCAGGTACGAAACAGGCTGCAAGAAATACACCGCAACAACGTGAGCTCTGACCCAATTCTATGAAGACTTCGCGAAGCTGATATAAAGCCGTATAGGCTGGCAAACGGCCCCAACCTTCTCAGAAACACCGAGTTGCCGAATCACGACATGCTCTAGAGCACGGTCAATGGACAGATGAAGATTTGTCCAGGGTTGTGCTTTCCGATGAGTCCGCGTGATGTTTATTTACATATGGAGGGAGACTAAGAGTATGTAGATGACCAGGAGCACGATATCGGCAAGCGTGTTTTGAAGAAAAGGTGCCATTTGGTGGAAGATCGAGTGAAGAATCGTACTTAGGTGTTTCGGATGGCTCTCAGATACGAAGAAATTTTTAAGTGAGCATGCTGATCCTCGGTGAATATGGGCGCAAATTACATTTTTATGCACGAATATACACAGGCCCATAGTGCTTATTTCGTCAATGCGGTATTACCTCCATGGAGTGGCCAGTTCGCTGCGCAGATTTAAATTCCATAGAACATGTATGGGAGGAGCTTAAGAGATGTGTTAGTGAAAGAATGGTCAAACATAGACTAAAATCGCATTAAAAATTTGATTTACAGCAAAAGATTACCAGGTGTTTAAAAGTTCATAGTAAGTAGAGGTGGTTAAAAATGACTTATTCGTCAATTTTAGAAGAATTAGTATGGGCTATTCTACCCTAGTCGTCATTTAGAGACTAAACTGTTGTACCAACCATGGAACTCTTTGGGAATAATATTTTTTTACAAAGCCATAAACGTCGTTATTTTTTGTTTTGTGATAGGGAGATACTGATTATATGCTTTCGAAATAAAGTCCATATTTATTTACATTTCAGACTTTAGCGTTCTTCTGGTCGATTTTTATCTATGTTTAATAAATCCAGGTAAATTATTTTCAAATCTTAAATTTGTAATCAGCGTACACCCTCCACCTTCTGCTTTATTTTTATTTTTTTATTATTGTCACAGACAATACTTTAACGTCAATCATGTTTTGGTACGACAGACGATTCAGCTATTTTTATGGAGTTACTTTTTTGTGCTTATTAGATTGCTCCCGTTGCATAATCCCCTTCTAATCTATTATAGAATATGTTTTTGTGAATCTTTTTTGTTTTTCTATAGTACTGCATTGAATCTACCTCCATAAAACTA
The DNA here is from genome assembly GCA_017165845.1 of Thaumetopoea pityocampa. Taxonomy (NCBI): domain Eukaryota; kingdom Metazoa; phylum Arthropoda; class Insecta; order Lepidoptera; family Notodontidae; genus Thaumetopoea; species Thaumetopoea pityocampa. Next base: position 21,794 of record WUAW01010674.1, read on the forward strand.
TGACCGCGTTCTAAATAGGTACTTTCGCTGTGGGGGAAAAACTTAAATTAACATATTATATAAATTTAAATTTCAGAAATAATATTATACATTAGACTATCTGCAGTGAATCTGAAAAAGGATTTGCAAGTTCTTTTTAATATACAAAAATGACTCATCCTCTTCTTTTTTTTTATCCAGCTCTTCAGACCTGTAAGGCGTCTTTTCGCTCTACACGACGACTATACTCATTTTGGATAGAGGTATTGGATTTATCTTTTTGATATCTATTATATATACTATATAGATCTCTTTTCTATGGAAAAAATGGTAAATTGTATTGTATGCCAAACATAACTATGTAATAAAGCATTTTAACACAAACTTAAGCTTCATTATAACATACTCTCTGTATGTATCAAATGAGTTTCAAAAATTCTGTTCAGGAGAGGGGGTTGGAATGCATTATACAGTACTATATAACCCGGAGACAAATGGTGTAGCGGAGAGAATGAACCGCACACTTATGGAAACAATTTTACTGGAGTCAGGTGTAACTAAGAATTTTGGGGAGATGCAGTGCTATATTCAGCATATGTCACTAACAGAAATCCATCAGTCGAAACAAACTGTACTGCTAGTGAAATGTGGATAGGAAGAAAACCAGATGTATCAAGTATAGATTATTTGTTATTATTATTATTATTAGTATTGCCTACAATCATAAACCTAGAGCTACGAAGAAAACTAGATAATACAAGTAAGAAGATAATAATGATAGGATATACTATATTCTCTATGATATAAATAAATGAATAATACGAATGATATAAGTATGATATTTATAAACTCTATGATTTGGAAACAAACAAAGTAATTATTGGATGAAATGAGAAAAGTAAAGATAAAGCAGAATACTTACCTATGGGAAATAGAGAAAATAATATAGAAGAAAACATAAGTACAGAGAAGGAAACTACACAGAGCAAAAATGACGATGATAAAAAGAGACACAGATGAAGAAAGAGAACAGTTTTATGATGTAAGAAATTATGATATGGAAGGGAAAATATCACAAGAAGGAAATGGAAGAAAAGTAAATCAGAGAAAAACTTTCATACAGAGTAGTTGAAAAAAGAGCGCTAGGAGGAAAATTCAGAAACCAAAATGGCAGGACTACATAATTGATCCCGCCCGTAATGTGGAAGAAATGGTAACAAGTTCCCGCAGAGCGGGCACCATGGGCCAAGACGGACGCC
>WUAW01010674.1:29402-40391 GCA_017165845.1 Thaumetopoea pityocampa
ACTTAAGTCTGTTACAACAGAATCGGCGCCAGTGATTTGCATGTTTGTTGGCGCCAAGCTCCGACCAAGTCGACAGATGAGAGCTGTTAAATCTCGGTATATGGGAGATGAGCTAGCTTGGAAACGTAGCATTGCGTAAGGTATTCGTAATGTATTCCTAATGCAGTGATCGTCATCGTGAATTTATTTGTCTAATAAGGATCAAGTTGTTAAGACGAATAACTGTAGGAATTTACACTAATAAGCCTCACTAAGGGATTTGACGCCTGACCTCTGTCGTCTGTCGCAGACCCGGGGAGTCCCTCCGAACTATTGTCTCCGGTTGTTCAGTGTTGTAAATACTATGATATGAGTATTTGCACAAACACGACCAAGCCCTCAAAAATGTCAGTATGTATTATACCTATGATTAAAAAACTTCATCAAGAGTTAGCTCTGAAATATTGTTTAATCTGGCACAAGATGCCGTACTACAAAACAAAACGCTAGATGTATTCAAAAACGAGCGTGCAAAGCTTTACTGGTATCTGTCCATCATCAAGGATAGGATTATTTTTGCGAATAAACCTAATGTCATGTTGATGGGCAGAGGAGAGTCGAAGGTGTTCCCAATAAATATAACCATCACGTTCGATGAACGCTTCGTACGCGCAGAGGTAGATAAAAAACGAAATATCTATATCTTATGTACAGTCCACAGAAATAGTCCAAATCATCCTCTTAGTGAAAGGTCTTTTCCCATGAAGCTTCCCAACACATTTTAGGAGACTTAAAATATGTGAGAAATGGTTGATATCTAGAATATAGAAAGCGGTCTTACTGCACAACGCCCGTATACTCTGTCCTATCCTTTCCCAAACGCCTTCATGCCCCGGCCAGTTGTTTCTTACCTCGCCAGGGCTTTATTGCCGGCCTTCTTGTATAAAGAGTGAGATAGTATTCAATATTGTGTAACATTGCATTGTCGTGCAGTTCTGAGCCAAGTTTACTGGTTTCAAGTCGCTAGCTCGTCGAAGAATTGGTTTAAAAATAATTGTAAAATTTATATCAAACAGACGGGCGAGAAAGCGAGTTAATAAGAACGTGGTAAAATAAGTAGTATTTGTAACTGATAAACATTTATTAATATTAAATACATTATACAATGATTGATAATTAAAATCGAGGTCACTAACGTATATCGTATGTAGGGTAGGCGTGAAATTTACAAGAACAGAACCCAAAAACAGAGCCAGCAGCGAGTCCGTTGCGTCCAGTGGTGTGGACAACGCTGAGAGATCTCCGCTTCGCTACAGGGCCCGCGTGTAATGCTAACTAAACATACAGATTTGTTATCACGTTATCACTAATTAAGTCAACTACAATAATATTACAGATACTATCCACAATACAAACCGTCGGATCTAAACACTTGAGGCCTTGTCCACCACCAAAGCGAGAGATTTTTATTAAATCAGGTGTGTACGAACGAGTACATTCGATGTATCAGCGCGAGTTCCAGATATAATGTGTCACTTCAACACATCAATCAGCTTCTCCGGAATAAAAAGACAATGGAAATATTACATGAGTGAGGATAGTAGAATAGAACAGCCGGCAAGTTCAAGCCAGACTGAAGTTCGTACGAAATATAAATCTTTTCCCAATTTCTCCGAGGCATTGAACACTATGTGGCGCCTCCCAGTGAGTTACACTAAACCGTACTGCTACACGCGTCGGTGAATTTTTTGCCAGCGTAAGTGGTTAAGGAGGAGGAGGATATAAAAGTTAGAAATTAGTTATCATCTTACAGGTCGATTGCGTTGAAACGAATAAAGAAGCCAATTCAAAAATCACTGACTGCATATTTCTATGAAAATACAAGTCAAAGTATCACAAAAGGTGAAAGAAGGTAGCGGCGTCTCGCACTGCTACGCTGAACGTACAGCGAGAGGTGAATGATAAAACTGATGAACTTTGCCAGTTGTTCATCAATTGTAAAGATGTATTAACATTTTAGTTTCGCGGTTACCAATCGACGATGCAGAAAATGCAATTACGGATGATAAAATAAAGAAAGCTGTGAAAAGGGTGAAAACGGAAAGGCAGCAGACAGTAGGGTTGGGGGCCCGTTGGAATATGAGACAACAAAGTGTCGGTGCGCCGCTCCTGGTTATTTAACCTGTATAGGAACATATGTTTGTCAAATATGAAAGATATGACGCGAGGGATAAGTATGGATGGACGATTTATATGACAAATGCCTCTTATACGCCGATGACCATGTATTAACTGCTACGTCGCCGCGGGAGTTACAACACTTATTAAGGTTTTTAGTAGATAAGACATACAAGAAGAAAAGTATGAAAATTTCCGTGAGTAATGCGAAAGTAATGTTGATCGAAAGAAAGGAAAACATTATGAGACGTAACATTGTTACAGATGGTGTTAGAATGGTGGAACTTGGGAACTGTGATTCAGGAAGTGGAAGGTGCGATAGTTATATCGGGAGAAGAGTGACTCCGGTTCATGAAATCAATGGTATGGGCGAGATTCGACTAACGGAACAAATACTCGTACACTGGATAAATACGAATGGAAGTGTCGGCAGACGGCGCCCGAGAAAAGTTTAGTTTGACTAAATCAACAACTTGTTTCAAAAAAGTCGAGTACGTGGCACCGTTAATCGGCGTAAGTGTATGAATGTGTATGAGCCGAAAGAGATGTGCCTTGAGCCTAGTCTGTGGCAAACTGTAGTCTGTCTAGCCCATGTGATATCGGCGTGTGCATGTATGTTATGTATGTACAAACTGCTTGTACAAACTTGCTGTATAAGACATGTACTTAATTTCAACTGTACAGTTCGACACACATTCACATTCGAGAAGTCACTGTCGCCTCGCCAAAATAAATTGGTCGGCAACACAGCTCGGAACACGGCCGAGAACAGTAACGGACGTGACTTCCCTCTACCTAATTTGGTTAAAAAATTACAATTTTTTTCTTTTCAGTATGTATGAAGTGCATGTTTCTAAAACTGAGATAGAAGCTGACTACACTTGGATCAGTGGTATATAATGGTCTAGAAACACTATCGCTTATGCCTAATTCAGGATTTATTGATGTATATTCGTCAACTATCTTCAAAACGTCACTACTAATATTATTCATCACCAACAAATGATCGTCATCAGATTCCTTCGTGGTATTGTCACACAGAACGGCCTCACTATCTCTTACTACTGATACAATTACAAGCACGTCCATCTTCGACCCGCCAATTTCACTCTAATTTACATTATAAGCTTTTGTGTTATTAAACCAACTTGACATATTTTCATCTAATTCATTATTTCGTACATCAATATCGCTATTGAATACTAAGCACGCCAGAAGTTTCGAAGTGGACTGTATGACTTGTCGACACACGAAGTACATAACAGCAGAGGGACAAGGAAAACATGGAGCACGCACCTCGACGACTCCGGAGCCAATGCAGCAGACGCAACAATTCCCAGCGGAGCGATAACCAGATACTTCAGGACAATCCTGATGCGGCTTAAATACGATTTAGGGGCCTACTCGTACTTCTGATAGCTGCTTAGCATTGCCACTAGATAACGCGGCACACCGCGCGTCGTACGAATGGTGGGATAATATGGATTGCTACTAATCATAATACTAAATTCTAAATAGTTTAAATTTAACTATCTTTGCATTGATACATACATTACCAGCTAATACTGTAGTACTATGTTCAATCGATTTATTTACGGAGTTCGTTTTAAATCCATCATCGGTCAATGTTGTTCTCGTGTGCGCAACTGCAGTATTTACATCGACGTCAACTTTCGATAAATTAGCATCGTCCTGAAATACACTATTAGCTGGTAATTCACTTCCGGTTCCCGCAGAACTTGCATTACTGACACCGCATGTGATACTAGGCACCTCTAAATCGACGTGCTTTTCAGAAATAATGTCACTGCTTATTTCCATGATTTCATTCGTGTCTAAATTCTGATTAGTACCGTTGCTTTCTCGGCATTCGGTTAAATATCGCAACGTAGACGCTCGCTCTCCCTTATCAACGATACTTGGCTTAACTTTAGACGCATGAACATTTTTAAATGCAGGTGTAGCAGTATCGCTTTTTTTATTAGAATGTGTGACTGCGGGTTTATTAAAAAGAATTTTTATATTTTTATATGCTAGTGTCGACAAAGATGCGACTTCATGTTTATTAGCAGCATTACTTGGAGTATCTTCACTGGGTACTGTGTAGGCATTAGTGCGTCTATCAATTTCGGCTATTGAATACTTTCTTAAATTGTTTTGAAGCCTCTTGGACGGGTTGGTACTGATGTCATTACTGAAACATGGTACAGCATCAACACTACAAATATTTTGGTTAAAAGTAGCTAGTCGGTCTACTTGTCTAGCAGTCTTTTTTATTTCAACTCCCGAAGGTTCAATAATATCAACAGATATTTTTCTTTTAGATGGAGATTGTATAGATTCATCTAATGATTCAGTAATTTTGTTTGAGATTTCATTTCTTCTTGCATTAGTATCACTTTCAAAATTAGTCATGTTATTCAAATTTTCACAATTACTAATAATGTTCCTTTCAACAATATCTACTTTATTAGAATCGTTATCAATAAATGTACAATCGTCATTAATCACTGTTTTGTTCGACTGCCGAGTATCAGGTCTGAATGTTTTATTATGTATAAGATTATCATCGGCGTGATCTTCAATAGTCATAGGAACTTTTCTTTTCGCGCTGGGTCTCTCGTTAGCATTGTCTTCACGATTTATTACAACCGCACTTTCCTCATCACTGTTTCGACTAAGCAGTGTATCCTCGAGAGATTCTTTACCCATAATGGCATCGATGGTAATATATGGCAGTTTATGGTGTGCCGGGGTTGACATGCTACCAGAAATAATGCTACTGTTCAGAACAGAATGGTCTTTCTGTAGCTTCCGTTGAATGATCGCGTCAATTATCAACTGATGACGTGACTTAGTTTGAGTGATAGAAGAAATGTGCACTCCGGGGCTCGCACCGTTGAACAGGAAGGGGCCTGTAAAAAAAAGCAAAATTAGTGAATAATTAATAAGTTTTGTTCAAAAAAAGAACACGTGGGGACACGTTTTTTGAATAATACATAGTAATTATCTAATAATAGCTTCCATCTGTATTACAAACTATTAATGCTTTCTTTTGAAGGTATTGAAAAAAATGTTATAAAAGCTTTTCAAAAGCTTTTATAACATTTTATTATATTATTTGCTATTTTATAGCCTATAAAAATGGAAGTGTTTTCTTCACAACCCCGCCCGCATCTGCACACAACACCCGCCCACACCCGCATACAACAACACCCGCATACAACACCCGCCCACATCCGCACACAAAACCCCGCACACACGCACACGAGTGTGATTATACGTGCTTGTGTACACAAAGTGCAAAATAAACAATTCTTCGTTCGATTGCGGCGCGAAATAAGGATAAGCCGACGAACACCTGTCCGCATTTATAATAGGGATGAAGTTGATTTATTGTGACCGCTGTGGGCGGCGGTCTCCGGGCGCCGGCACACGGCACAGGGCGCTGGACGGCAGTCGAGCACGCGCCTGCGCAGCGCGCTGTGACGTCGCTCTACCGGTCGGTTCTGTCGGCGACGCTGAACAGACTACTGTCGGGTTCCACTGTACGAACATCGGGTTACTGACCAGGTGCAGCGACTCCGCCCGCGTCCGCAGACCCGCCACTCGCTGACCCCCCTCCACCGGCCGGTGCGTCGCTCGAGAGAGGGTGCGCCGTCTTCAGTGACGTCGTCCGCAGCGACAGTCCCGTGGACCCTTGCACGACACGATCCGGGCTCGCGACGTCGGAGTTCTCAACGGAGACGTCTTCCGGACTCTCAAATCGGAACGGTTTAGAGTTCATATCCGATGTGGGCACTTTGTTCGTGGCGCTTTCCGCGGTGAGGTGTGCACTCGCTCGGTGCGAGCCGGGCGTGATCGGCGCGGGGGGCGCGCCTTGTCGAGATCCGTTCACGATGTTTACGGTCACCTTTTGTGCATTGCTATCTCTTTTCGGTTTGCAGTTCGTCCTTTTCTTCGGTAATGGGTTGGAGGGCTGGTTGATGAAGAAGTACTTGTGGCTGAGGGCCTTCTGTCTCTCCCACTCGTCCATCCCCACGAGGCTACTGGCGTCGTTCTCCGGACACGGTGGTGACGGTTGCGCCGACCTCCTCGAAGGTGGCGGTGATTTTGATCTCGTTTCAGTGGTTTTCACACAGCGGTAAGTTTCTGTAAAATAGTAGTAAGTTAAAACAGCACGGACTGCGGGGGCTCACACCAACGACGCCAGGCGGCAGTCGGCCGACTGGGCGCGCTTCGAGTGAGCCCCGACCGTTACCGTCTGTTAGACGGGATTAATTTAAAGCTGCTGATTCTGTTGTAACATTACTAAATTTAGTCCTTCCCTATCTTTTTCTAATTTCAAATGCCAAAACGAGATAGCTACAATATACACACACACATACACACGCGCGCACACGCGCGCACGCACGCACGCACGCACACACACACACAGACACACACACATATGTGTGTGTGTGTGTGTGTGTGTGTGTGTGTGTGTGTGTNCGCGCCAGTCGGGCGCGGTCGGCGGACGGTAACAGTGTTGTATTCATTCGGCAAACTCGCCGGCGGCGCACGCACAGCGCGCCGAACTTCATTGTACTCACTTTTCTTTTTGGTTGCTGCGCCACCGCCGCCCTGTGAACACACAGCACACGTCACTGGCTGCTTCTGTACAAAAATAGCACGGCCCGCTGTCCGCCAGGGGGCGTACTGTACGTTACGAGACAATGCTGCGGCCCATACACGTTCTTACATCCATCCTTTCATACACCTTTTCATTTACCGTATACAAGTTTATCTGACGTCCAAAGTGATTAATCAAAGGCACAATTATAATAATTGTCGAAGTGACGTTCATCGCTACCGAAGTCCTCGTCTCGTAACCGTTACGTATTCAGTGGCCCGCGGCCGCCGAGCTCTCGCGGACCAACGGCTGAACCGATGAGGTCGGAGCGCGAGGGCGGAGCTCCCAGCGAAGAGCGCGCACGACAAACACCGTGCGGCCATCCTTACGTCGGGGCACACAGAGTACAGACGGACGGCCGCAACACCTCGGGTCGCACCCCGCCGCGCGCCGGTACTGACCCCTTGCCGCAGCAGCCGCTGCAGGTCGTGGTGCAGCCGCGTCACGTCGGCGGCAATCCGCTCGCGCTCCGCGTCCTCCTCCGTCAGGTGGCGGCAGCAGCACGCGCACGCGCCGTCCGCGTGCCTGCACACACACGCGCGCGCTCACATCGCACCGCCAGCTGATCGCTGCCGCCTTCGTACACAAGTTGCTTAAAAACGTAGCTGTCACGTCACAGTGAGTCACCGGGTCGCGGCCGTGCGCCCGCGCCGCGCGTGACCGACACATATCGTGGAGCCACAGCCGAGCCATCTCAACGTAACGGAATATTTTAATAGTAATAATAAAACTTTATTTCATAAAATTTTAAATAATTTTAAATTAATTTTAAATGGGATATTATATTTCCTTAGCGAATATAGAGTTCAAAACTATTTTATTCGAATTTTTGCCTGTCTGTCCCGTTGCTGATTAAACAAGCATGAACTACGATCAGTTTACATAGTTTTATTGGCGAAATAATGGCCGCTATTGAAGCGTTTTGGGAAGATCAAGAGAAAGATTTTTTCTAAGGGGATTTTAGGTTTAGAAAAGAGATTGGACTTGTTAGGAGAGTGTGTGGAAAAATAAAAACAAATTTTAAGCATAAGCATTGTGTTTCATATTATCATTACTTTTGGATCACCCTTCGTACGTTTTGTCCATCTCTCAGGTAATTTATAGATGCCATTTCAAAAGAACTATTTCTTCTTAGAGCTAACCCATTCATCGAGCCATTTTTTAACTTCTTCGAAATCAGCGAAATGCAGCTCTACAATCATGCCCCATCGATGCGAAAAGGTGGTAGTCGGGTGGAGCCAGGTCCGAAGAGTGCGGCGGGCGCGATAAAGCCTCCCGTCTGAGTGATTTCAAGACTTCTTGGAGTCGTCCCGCTGTATGAGACGACGCGTCGTCGCGCCGCAAAATTGATCATTTGTTGTCGGTAGCGATCAGTATTGAGTGTTTCTCCAAGTTCCAACAGTTCACCACCACATCAACCTGACCCACTCTGGTGGGTCTGTAACTATGCTCTGTGTCTGCACAGAGCATAGTTATGCAACCAAAGCGATTTGGGCTTGCAGTCGATGGACCGGCTTCGCTCGGTGATAACCATGTGTTTTACGCTGGAGATTTTGGAAATAAATCCATTTTTCCCCATCTGTTACTATTCGATGCAGAAATGACTTCCTTTCATACCTCCGAAACAGCATTTCACTGACGGTTTTTCGTTTTTCAAGTTGCCCGATATTCAGCTCACGTGGCACCCATCTTCCCATCTTTTGGATCTTTCCCACCGCTTGTGATCAAATCGGCACTCGGCTCACATTCAACTTTTTGCCAATTGTTTTGAGTATGTGTTGGGTCTTCATTCAACAACTCCTGCATCCAACGTTTTCGGCCCACCAGGACGTTCGTTGTCTTGAACTTTGAAATCACTACATTTGAATTGTGGAAACCATGTGTCACAGGTTCTTATGGTTGCAGCGCGCTCACCGTAAGTCTCTACCAACAAACGATGACTTCAGCGGCTTTTTCTGATTAAACAAAAAAAATACATATTGTGTGCCGCAAATGAACGTTTCGGAAACAAAACTCGAGATTTTCAAAAAATTATAAACCTATTCTTTTACGCTGTTAATTTGGCGGAACCTAACTTGTACAGTTTTGAGGTTAGTGTCAGCAGAATAAAATGGCATATGTATCAAATCATAACATTGTGTACTTACGGCTGGTGCCATCTGTTACAAAAACCAGAAAGTAACTTTCCATACACCCGGTACACCTTTGGATCATCCCCCTTCACTCTTCCTCTGTGCGCGTTCAGCTATTAATATATTTTTCCTTTCATAACAATATCATGGACAATAATAACAATTGTTGCTAACGTGATAGCGACGTGCCCGGCCGAGTACCGGGAAGTTCTGAAACAACGGCGCGCCGTTCGCACAGAATTGTTCTATAAACATTCTTATATGATATGATATAGTGAGTGTCTGCTCTTGTGGCGGCCATAACTGTACTAAGATTTGGTCTAAACAGTTTCATGGATGCCTTATCTCCGAGTTATAATCGTGATTAAATGAGTACTGTTAACAGTAGTGCTCTCACGAAGGGACGTGTGATTGTCGCGTTATAAATCAAGTGTTATTACAATATAATAAAAACAGTGAATGTAAGTGCCGTGCCGGCGCGGGCGCGGCGCGTACGCACGTGTGCAGCCGCATGTCGGCGGCGCCGGGATTGATCCTCTTGCGCGCGTCATTCACGCTGCGGTGCCGCCGCGCCAGGCAGCAGTAGCCGCCGCCGCCCATGCCCGCGCGCTCGCGCAGCCGCCGCTGCACACACCACACACGCGTTACGGGCGTCGGGCCCCCCGCACCCCACTCGGGGCGTAAACCCAATACAAGGAAACCCTCAAACGCCAGTCTCGTTTGGTCAACGGCCTGCGCCGCTGTGGGTGTCGGCTTGGACCCCACACACGACCCGCACCGTCAGAAGTGTACTTCAATACTCCCCATGACACGAGCGACACTACAAGAGGAGCAGCCACTCACCGTTAGCTCGCCGAGCACTTGCTCCAGTTCGCACCGCGAGGGCGCGTCCTTGTCCTCCTGTCTGGTATTCTTTCTGCGGGAGGCCGCAGACGGTTTCTTGGACGATCCTGACTGGAGCGCCGCCTGCACGTGGAACAGTTAAACAAATACTTTACGCGAAATATCCACATTAATAATTCAGGCCAACGGTCAAACTACGCGCAGCGTATTGGAGGTTTATTGCGAACGAATGTACGGAGGTCAGTTTAGAGGTAACATAGCGCTCGATCAGGTCGCGTCTGATGATACGTTCAGTTTGAACACGACCTTATAAGGGCACATTCAGAGTATAGTGTGCGCGCGGCTCTAGTCACGTCCCGCGGTACGTGGGAGGAGGCAGCGGAGCGGCCACTACACATTTTTAAAACACATCTGAACACATGTGCCGAATAGCATGGAAATGGGAATGCCATAAATTTGATAGCTGGTCAAACCCAAACCGATCAACAAACTCGCTCCTCGCTCGGGCGCCGTAATGGGCAAAGTCGCAATGTTATATAATGATATATAAAGTATATCTACAGGGTGTCCCAGGAGTCGACGTCATGCCGGAATCGGGACAGGCGAAGTCATAATACTTATCAAAAAAATATAAAAAAAATCTAAGTGATATATTTAAAAAAATATAGACATTTCAAAAAAATCGAGAAAATCTACACCTTGTGATGGTCTTTTACTCCTGTTACTACAGATATTTACTTTTTTGTTTTGTAATCCCGAATACTGCTTCTTTAAACTCTGGCATAAAATTTAAAGTCAACTGCTCGTTTGGAGCAAAAAGTAAATGTTTTGCCCAACCAAAGATTCAAAATTAATACTCAATTCTTCATAATCCTAAGTCCCCAGTATATCTTCAAGAGCGTTTTGAGTATCTAATTCCAAGGGATGAACCTGGCCGCACCGCCACCTCTCTCCTTCTTCGTACTCCTTCTCACTCTTCATCCCGTAACGACGGTTCATTCACTGTTCGTGCTGTTAAACTTTGGAACTCACTTCCGCACCGCATACGCGACAGCTGTTCCCTAAATGTTTTCAAGCAAGGTTAAAGAGCATTTCCTCTCCTTATAAGAAAGACCCTTTTAATTTTTATTTTGCAAAGTATGTAGTTGGTACGATATTTATTGAATTTCAGTATGTACACATTTG
>WUAW01010674.1:42986-54947 GCA_017165845.1 Thaumetopoea pityocampa
TTCGTCACTTTTAGAATGGCGCCATCTGTTGAGGATGTGTGGTGTGTAGTGAAGTATCTACTTCACTACACACCACACATCGAAAATTAATACGATTAGGCGATCTCGCCTAATCGTATTAATGTTGAATCTACCGGAAAAAGTGACATTTACTTTGAAGCTGGAACAGTTAACTTTAAATTTTAGGCCAGAATTTAAAGAAGTCGTATTCGGTATTACATAACAAAAAAAGTAAATATCTGTAGTAACAGGAGTAAAAAGAGCGTCACAGGGTGTAGATTTTCTCGACTTTGCAATGAAATGTCTATAATTTTTATAATACGTAACTTAGATTTTTTAATATTTTTCTGATAACTATTATGACTTAAGCTGTTACCCAATTACTGCTTGACGTCGACTTCTGGAACACCCTGTATAATACTTATATATAAAGAGCTAAAATTTATTATTCTATGAGATCATTGATACTTCTGAACTAAATTCAAAAATTATTATTAAGCTGCACCATTCCCGATTAATATAAGCTATGCTTATAATCATTAGCAATATATGTATTTATTTATTAATACACAAGATGTTTACCGGTATTTATTTCAGTCTATTGTGCGTATTTCTAGGACTATAAAATAATACTTCACATGTTTTAGTTTAATTAAACATGTAGATTGATAGTAATATCTCAGACATTACTATCACATTTTTGTAACCCATCTTGGACTTTTTTTAAATTACGTCACATGGTGTGTTGAGATTTATCCACTAAGTCTCAATCTCATGTGCGTCTCGACCTGAGACGGTGACTAACTATTGCGCATGAACCTATAAAACCTATTAACTCAGTGGCGTTAATGGCCTAAAATGAAATAAATATTTTTTGAGGAAAAATTGATGTACTTCACACCTCTGCCACTTTTACAAAAAATAAAGGTGAGAATTATATAAAAACCACAGCCACACTTACAGCTTTAATAGGCGCCACTTGCGCTGTCAGGATGCCACTGTTCACACGTCGGACCTCGTTTATATCGGGCAACTCCACTCGCTTCGTTTCTCTTTTCTTACTGCTGCCGACATTGCCCGGCACCCTCTCCTCCCCGCTAAACACTTTATCTAAGCACGGAGACCATTTCAGCACAGAACAGGCCATACTTTGTACCACGGTACGGGGACGTCTTTTGGGGCACTGGAGCTCCGATATGGGTAAGTCGTCGTCGGATGATTCGCTGTTTTTCTTTCGTTTTCTTTCAGACAAATGAGAGTATTTGTTGTCAAGAGATTCAGTGTTAGCTGAACTAGGCTGATTGAATAATGAATGATCAGTTTGTTTCCTATCTGAATGACTATCAGCAGGAGATTCGTTCTCTGATGAATCTGACAGATCAGGATCTGTTTCATATTCATCGTCATTACCTAAACGTTTTTTTAAGTATTTCTCATCAAATTCAACTGGAACTATATTAAAACTCAGTTCCTTTTTAGCCAGTTGTAAGGGTTTGCTGTTAATTTTATTAATATTAATGAACTTCCCTTCCGTGGAGTGTTTCTTCCAAAATACAGTGTCGTGTAGTCTAACGAGCGCTACTTGCGTGTCCATTATTAATTTTGAATCTGAAATAGATTAGAATAGTAATAGTAAGTAATCTGAAATAGATTAAAATAGTAAAGACCATATTTGATATATTTACTACGGGTAGACTACATATAAAATGATTATAATCCTACAAAAGGGCAACACAAAGTTCATTAGAAAAGTCAATATCTAGTCTTCTAATTGTAATTGAAATGTCTTGTGTTTCTAATTATAATTTCTAGAATTCTAATTATAAGAATGTTTTAACGCGTGGAAATGTCCGATACTTCGCGTCGCCCCGAGGGCGCGGACACGCCGCTACGCGTGGCCGCACCCACGCTAGCACCACGCGGCGCCCGCCTACGTGCGCACGGGCACGACCCATCACAGGGGTCGCGCTAGCATTCATTACATAGAACTGCCAACACCGAAACGTGCGAAGTCGGCGTGGTACGCGTGTCGTAAGTATGCATAACCACACTCCCTTACATCAATCTTCGTCGTCGATCAGCCCCACGCATGTTATAACATCAGACCGGGTCGTCTGTTTTATAATATTCATTATTTTCGTAGCTACGCTGTATTTTTTTATTTTCAAGTGCAAAAATAATATTAATAATGGAGGTGTTTCGTAACACAAACTTGCATATTTTCAATTCAATAAAAAATTTAATTGAAATTAAGGCTAAAAACATCTTTAATACTGAAGAATAAAGTTTACTTTGGGTTGCTTCGCCGTTCGATTAGTGATGTAGCCAAGTCGCGCATTGGTTTTATCGATATCAATTACTGTAACAATATACTTAGACACAAAGTATGTACAACATTTATGATTTGTAATACGTTAGGGCACTGTCTTGACGTGACGCCAATAGTATAATAACAAATAGTCAAATGTCGGGTTTCCACTATATCGAAAATCCCGGAATAATCATAGATTTTGATAAAAACTCTAAGAACCGTTTTTACTTCAGCTTTAGTAACTTAAAAGCGGCTACTAAAACAGAAATCAGGTTGTATCTTCATTTCTATTTGACCGATTTTGATGAAATCTTTAAAACTGCGCAATAATTTGACCAATATCTACCCGCCGGATTTTACGGAAAGCTTGAACAAACAAAAATCGACGGATTTGGTTTCAGAAGCCCTTATTTTGAGATTTTTTAAATATCTTTGATTTACAAAAATGAAATTTAACAATTTTATAATAGATTAGAGAAGATATCTGTCTATCACGAAGTTCCCGACCTTGCCACGCGAGCGTCAGGGTCTGCTTTTTTTCGAGGGATGTGGCTGTGGGGCGGGTTAAGACGACCAACTGCAGTCTGACGTCGTCCCCGTAGCCCCCACTAACCCTACGACGACTGATCGATAAATCTATCTACGATTGATTAATGTCGTTCTGACATTAATCGATTAATACGATTAAATTCGATTAATGTCGTTCTGACATTATCTATATGCGAGATCTATTGCGAGGTTATGTCCAACTATAAATATGACTGGGCTGATATGGACGATGATAAGGACGATTTATAATACCGTACTATCCTGTTTTTGCTGTCCTGTCTTTTTTTCTTTTTTTAACGCGTGACAAAATCAGGTATCGATATCGGTAAGCATTCAGTGTGCCACTTCACTGGCCGAATAGTGTTTTTTTATCGATAGAGATAGGTGCGATATATTAATCAACCTTTTGCTTAAGAAAATAGGATCATAATCGCGTCACTGAAAAGTGCCGCCATATGTTGTCGAATAGCGGAACTATGACGGAACACTGAAATTAATCCCTAGTTTGCCTGTTGATTACAAAATGTAACAAATTTCTATATCATAGTAAAATAAATTTTGTGTATTGACACATTTTACGCAAAACTGGTATAAATCACGCAGTCTTATACTCGACAATATACTTTCAATAACTATATTAAAAATATAATGTCGAGTATAACCCTGCGTGATTTATACCAGTTCTGCGTAAAATGAAAAGGACAAGTCAAAAAAATATTCATTAGTAGTGTATTGTTTGATTTACCGTTTGTCTGTGTGAATTTGGCGACAGCGGTTCCCGTATAAATTTTAATGCATTGCACTTCCCGGTATTGGTAGTTCTATGATTCATTACGTAATGCAGGGCGGGCAGGCCGTTTTTCAGACCTCTAACAGACCTTGCAGTGGCTGCAGCTTGGAAAACAAGGTAGTAAATTGCCCATTAACTATGATTTTCCACATAAGTCACGTTAATAAGCTGCTTTCATATTAAAGAAATAAACGAAGGACTGAACAGGATACATTTCATTATACGCTTGTATCATTATCGCTTGCTTTTGGCGAAAGAAAACACCGCCATGAAATCAATTCTGTAGCCACGCAAGGGTATGCAAACGCACGAACACGATGAATCGGTAACACCTCGGCAAAATGTCTGTCTATCCCTCACTGGGAGTAAAAAAGTCGGATTTCAGCTTAGATGCTGGCTGGGCTGTGATTGAATTTGGACAGAAACAAATTAAACACATTTATCTTAAGCACTCTGGTTATATGTCTGACAAGACATTCATATTCTGGTGCAGAAACCAGTCTGTCGCAGATAGTGTTTTGTTCTTTTTTAATAAACTTATAAGTCTGTACTAAACTGCCGTTTGTAAAGAGAAAATAAATAAATAATAACAATAATTATTATTATTCCTCCTATCAGATAAACCCACATGCAAACCACTAGCAGGTAGAAAGAAATTGCAAGCGAAAACCTACAGCAGATTCCATGGGAGTCCTATATCTGTGACTTATGCGGTCCCACAATTCCAGAACACATCCCTTACCATCTCAAAATCATTGGGATCCTTGGTATCCACATCTCTAGCAACGTTCATATCCGAAGTCACTGAGATGACAAGGTTAGGATGGCATCCAAAAAGCTCGGTGTGCTGAATAGAGCGAAGCGGTACTTCACGCGGGGCAACGACTGCTTTTACAGGGGAGTTGATGGTAATTCGACGTATATCCGTCAGGAGCTGACAGGGGGGCCAAAATGTAACAAATTGAACCCTCCATATGTATGGCCGAAATTTAATACATTTCAAGATATTCGAATTTTAAGGGTTTTCCGATATTTATCCAAAATTTGACATTTAATTCCAAAAAAAAAACTAGTTATTGAATGAGTACCATTAAAAAATTATATTGTAGTTGGCACGTCAATTAAGCTATGAAGATAATTAAAGGTACTTAATTCAACAAAATAATTAAAATTATGAGCGATTTAAGAATTATATTTTACCAATATTTTCCTTTTATGCTTAAAAAAATGTCTCGCTAAAAAAATTACTATGACATTAATCGTACAAATAACTAAAAAAACTTGCCTATAATGTAAGCTTTTCAAAAAGGTATAAAAGTCATTTTAAAGATATGTAGTTCGTGACATGGAGTGTGTTTAAACCGGCGCGGGGAAGAAAACGTCTTTGTTTTCAGTTTAGGATCCTCGTTAAAACTTTACTGGCGAAATTCTTCATGATGGGGTGGGGTGTGCGGTCGGGGGAGTACACGGCGTCTTCTGCGCTCGCCCCCCCTCCTTAGTAAGTACTTAGTATGTTTCGACTCTAGGCCGCGTGTGTTGTTGTACCTTGCTATTAAAACCAATCTCTCATCGCGTTAGTTCGATAACAATCCTAATGGCTAATTCTTGTGTCTGCTATTATTCTTTTTGTTATTTCTTGTTATTATTGTTATTTTCATTGTTATTTCGTGATAACATGCCTTCGTATCCTAATAACGAATACGCCGACATAATGTTTTGTTATGGTTTTGCCGATAGAAGCGCGGCTGCGGCTCGGCGAGAATACCAATATCGCTTTCCCGATCATCCACTTCCCCACGTTAGTGTTTTCAGGAGCACCTATCGACGATTGTCTGAAACTGGCAGTGTTCAGAGAAGACAATTCGACGCTGGCAGACCTCGACGGCACAGGATTGACGAAGAGAATACCATTCTTCAGTGTTTTATTGATGACCCAGACACCTCAACGAACATTGTTGCAAAACAGCTTGGTATGTCCCAGTGGAAGTGTGGTCGGTGGTGCATCTGTCAGGTAAACACCCGTACCATTATCAATCCGTCCAAACACTGCACGGGGGAGGTCCTGCCACGCGGTTCGAATTTTGTCGGTCTATGTTAAACGCTGACGCTGACGAGGAACATTTCCTAAAAAATATTTTTTGGACTGACAAGTCAAAGTTTGATCGGGATGGTATAACGAATTACCATAATATAAATTTTTTGGGCACCTAAAGTGGACAGAAATCCAAAAAAAAGTAAAAGATACTACGTCGCAAATGAGATTTTCCATGAATGTACGGATGGGTGTCGTAGATAATTATCTGCTGCGCCCTCATTTCTTGCTCCAAAATTTGAACGACGAAAATTACGAGGAGTTTTTAAGAAACAACCTAGACGATTTGTTGGCGGGTATTCCCACTGAAATAAAAAACCACCTCGTGTTTCAACGTGTCGGTTGTCCAGCACATTACCGAATTACTGGCCGGCAGTGGCTGAACGAGAAATACCCAAACCGACGGGTTAGGAGGGGAGGGCCAAATCCGTGGCCGGTGCGAAGCCCTGACATCACACCACTTGATTGTTACGTTTGGGGTTATATGAAATATTAGTTTATGTGACCCCGATAAATTCGGTCGAAGAACTTCGACAGCGAATTACAAATGCGGCGCAACAGACGAGAACAACGTTCACATCGAGAGTGACGAAAACCAAAGTTAGGAAGAAGATTCGAACCCGCATTCGTAATCGAGGGGCTCGTTTTGAACAAGACGTGTAAAAATGTTAATAAAGTAATACATTTTAATAAAATAATACATTTTTTAATTCATTTTATACAAATCCAAAGGACCCATTCCCTCGCGCGCCGGTTTAAACACGCGCCATGCCACGAATTACATATTTTTAAATTGACTTTTATACCTTTTGGAAAGCTTACAGAACACGCGAGTCTTTTTAGTTATTTGTACGATTAATGTCATACTAATGTTTTTAAGGAGACAACATTTTTTGAAGTATAAAAGGAAAATACGGGTAAAATATAATTCTTAAATCGCTCATAATTTTAATTATTTTGTTGAATTAAGTACATAGTTACAAGTTTTAATTATGTTCATAGCTTAATTGATGTGCCAACTACAATATCATTTTTAATGGTACTCATTCAATAGTTTTTTTTTATTTGGAATTAAATGTCAAATTTTGGGTAAATATCGAAAAACTCTTAAAATTCGAATATCTCGAAAACTATTGAATTTCGGCCATACATATGGGGGATTCAATCTAATGCATTTTGGCCCCCCTGTCAGCTCCTGAGGGATATACGTCGAATTACCATTAACCCTGTATAAAACGTAAGTCCGGCCCCATACGGTGTACTGCTGTCATCTCTGGGCAGATGCACCTGGATGCCAGCTTGGACCTTTTGACTCGGCTCAAAGACGAGCTATGAGAATCATCGGTGATCCCAAACTCACAAGCGGTATCGAGCCTTTAAATTTAAGGAAAGATTTCGCCTCCTTATGTGTTCTACCGCTTGTACAATGGGTTGTGTTTCGAGTTGTTTGATACCCAGTCACTTTCTACCATCGCACCGCTCGTCATCAGCAGGGAGCATCACATATTAGAACCTCAATGGTCACGTACAGTACTGTTTCTGAGGAATTTCCTCCCGCGATTGCTCCGATTGTGGAATGAGCGCCCCGCTGAGGTTTTCTCTAAAGTTTACAATATGTTATTCTTCGAGAGAGGAGTAAATAAATTTCTAAAGGATCCGCAACGCGCGTGTGATATTCCTGATGTTGCGATCATCCACAGGCTGCAGTAACCGCTTACCATCAGGCGAGCCGTCAGCTTGTTTACCACCATCGTAAAAGTTCAATGAAGAAGAAATTCAATGAAACTTGTTATTCGGCTTTGTTATTCGTGTCTACTGTATTCTTAGTTGGTATTTATTGTAACGCTGTGGGTTTCATAAATAAATAAATCGTGATATAAAAAAAAGTCTAAATGCAGGCCGCACCTATTATCGACTTGTGTACTCACCTACTGAAGTTTCGTCCAACTTTTCCTCTTTTATTTCATGACCATCGCTACACAGCAATGTTAGCTCAGGAGTGATATCCATATATCCCGGTTCATTATTTTTCACAGAACAAACCACATCAGATTTAGTGCTTGTAACGCAACTTGCAGCACCATAATTATGTTCGGCATTGATCACATCACCAGTAACATGAACGGCAGCTGAACTGATATCGGCAACGGGGTCACCATTGATGTGTCCATCGAGTATTGTGCCACAACTGATAGCGTTATTAGAATCTGCTCTAAAACCAGTTTTACAAGCTACAGACTCTTCAATAATGTCTGTACAGTTACTGGAAGCAGGAACTTCCACGTCAACTTTATCAGAATCCCTCATGGCAACACAAATATCACTATTTGTTATTTCGATATCCACTGAGTTAATATCATACGCATCACTGCGATTTGTTTCAATTCTGTTTGTAAGAGCTACAGCAATATCGATAGTTTCACTACTAAGAACTTCACGATTACAGCCCTCTTTGGTGTCAGATCTACGTTTAATATCTCCATCCTTACCGTTTTCAAAAGTAACATTAGTACACGCATCATTTTCATTGTTTACATTATTTTTTTTATAATGTGTTTCCATTTTATCTATGTTATGATCTAATTTAGAAGACGCATTACATATATCATTACCATTATTATGAAATTGATCACTATTACTATAAGACTGATCATCAAATAATTCACTGTCGGAATCACTTTCGAGTATAATTTTTGCACTAACTTTTGTCGGGTCTAACAAATTCAGTATAGCAGCAGTCTCATTAACGTCTGTTTTGTTCAGGACACAGGCACCCTGTGATGGCATACAATTATTTACTATTTTAGAGGCACTACTATCAGCAACATTTCCTAGCATATTAATGTCCTGCAGCTGTTCAAAAATACCAGTTGTTGGCTGCATAGTGCTACACATATCATTGTCTTTATTTTTATTATTTGTATGCGGTAACAAAAATCGATTATTGATTGAATCAACGCTAGCTACGCTTATTCGCGCACATTTAGCTACAGCGTTATTTACATTCGTAAACTCTTGAAATTTGGAATCTGTTACGTTTGATTGATTTTTGACATTTTCGGCCATGAAAATGGTATTTTCGGTAGACATTCCCGGAGTAACTCTTTCATTGTCATTTTTTAATTTAATTTTTACATTTCCTGTTTGCACGAGAATACCGTCATCTATGACAAGTTTGTCTTCATTGTCTGACGCCGAGTCAACGTCTATTACTTCTACTGGCTTCTCAATAAGAAGCACATCATCATCTGTTAACAAAAATGAATTAATTCAATAGTTTCGTGAACCAATGGGAGTTTGATATAAACAAAAAAAAAATATAATCCTATATTTCCATATGCTGAAAGAGTGTTAAAAACAACGTGAGGTAAACTTCCGGATTGATTCAGCTAAGAGTCTGTATAGCTGCTCGGCAGTTGATAACATTCAATATCGAGAATGAGAATAAGATCATTAATAAATAACTCTGTAGCATTCATCTGTTGCACAGGTCTTGCCATTTTTTCGATTTATCATCCCAGCTATTGTTGAACACAGACCAAACGCATAAAAAAATATATGTCTCTTCATGATTAGTGCTTCCCAATCAATATTTCTTAAATTTAAGACCAATACTCCTCCAATTACATAGGTATGTCCCTCAGGCGGTTCTCGCGGCACCCACGGATGCTATTATTGTGCCGATGGTTACCGAAGTGTGACAGCGGTGAAGTCGTTAAAGAATGTAATCTATCAACTTTGCTTTTAAACCCACATAATTGACGAGTGCGCGGTGTCGACTCGCCGTGTGAGTTGATAAAGCGCTGCTCTCGCTAACAGTAGTTTACTGCCACTCAGAGCAACACTAGTTAAGGTGAAGCGTTGTTGGCGCTCGCACGCGTGTGACGACAGTACTATCGTGAGTGGTACGTTACCGACGGCAGCGGGCACGGCACCGGACTCCTGCTCGACGTCCTCGTCGTCTTGTTGAGATTCAGACTCCGAACACCCACCAGAGAGCCCTGACTGGAACATAGTGAGAGGCCTTCGTACAGTATCTACATACAGATGCTCTTCTCCACACATCTACATCTCGTGCTGATCGATGTACAGTGAAATCGCGCCTCAAACAGTGTCGAGGCGCGATTTAGAGATGGCACCATTTTCTTGTACTAATTAGTGTGCGTTCATTAAAGTCATAAACCTAGTAATGGTGACATCACGTAAGTATTCATCAGCCTATTAAAGTCCACTGCCCGACAGACGGCAGGCTCTTCAAGACCGCAGTACATAATCGTTGAGTCGCAGGATGCTCCTGTATAGTATCCTGTATAGTCCGCGCTGTGCGGATGTTATTGATGGACCTTGACGCGAGTGCGCGCCATAAGCACGTGCTCGTGCTCGTGCCGGTGCACGCGCGCGCACTCACGTGCAAGTCCGCGAGGAGTCTAAGACCGTTGATTGTTTAAAAAAAAAATGTTGAGATCGGGTGCCCTGAAGTTGTCCTCGGTTCGGCGCCGGCCGCGCCGTAGCGTTAACAAATAGTTACTGTTGTTGATCTGTTATGAAACAGTTTGAATTACTTGAGACTTGTGACTGTAATTTAAGGTGAATCCAAACTCCTCTGACACCACTGTACTGTTCATGTACTTGTGGGTGGCGCGCCCAAGTGAGCGTTATCAGACGTCGCCTCAAGGGGTACGAGCCGTACGACACCTACCGGTTCGCCCGCACTACAGTAGGCCCGCTCCGGGGACACGAGGTCGGCCGGTGTGCTCGGCGAGAGCCATTCAGTGGCAGTACTCACCTGGCGCGCCGTGACGACGAGTCCGTCGGCCACGAGCTGGCTCCAGGTGCACGGCGTGCTGGTCACTACGTGCGGGAACCTGCGCACGCGTCACTCGACATTTAGCACGTACTGACAAACAACACCCACAGACAAACACGCACAAGCACGCATGCAGTCGCACGCGTCACTAACGTATCAACACTTCACAAGTTTATGGACGGAGTGCTCAAGGCGTCGTTTGCCCACGCGCAGAGTTCTGACCGCGGTGACCCGCCCGCGCCGACCGTCCAGTGCGCGGTGTCATTACGAACAAGTGTGCAGCGCGTACCGCTTGGCGACGTCGATGTGCAGCGTGGTGGGCGCCGGCTCGGCGCTGGGGCCGCGCCAGTGCGCCAGCACGCGTTCGCGCGTCTGCAGCTTCAGCTCGTGCCAGCGCCGCTGCAGCACCACCAGCGACGACACCTTGCCGCTGCACACACCACACACGTGATTGGGCGCCGCGCGCACTCCTCCCCTACAGCCGACGCACGCAGGCACTCGGCCGCCCGCGATCAGCTCGTGACAGCGACGCACCTACTGGTGTACTCCTCGTAGAGGCGCATCCAGCGCGCCGCCCGCGAGTCCCTGTCGCGCTTGCTCTCGACGCGGTGCTTCTGCACCAGCGTGAAGAGCGTCGTCAGCGCCTGCAGCTCGTCGTACAGCGTCACGCTCTCCTGCGATACACGCCACAGCTGACTGTCGGGTTCGGACGCCCAGTACACCACAGGCGCGCGCGGCGTTCGACCGACGCGCGCGTTCACTACACTGTACTGAGTTGAAAACGCGATCGACACGCTTATGACGCGGTTCGTTTTTTATTATAATTTCTCAAAACCGAACGTCACAACATAACACACAAAATATAATAACGCAATAAAAATAATGCAGTCTGAAACGGCCTCTTATGTCCGCAGTCTATCAGAACACTAGCCCTGTGATCTCGAGCCCACCCTAATACAGTACATATCCACAGAATTGAAAGACTTCGAAAACAGATTTGTATCATCTCTCGAATGCCCATAACCTCTGTCGTAGTCTCACATCATACCAGTCTGGACGTTCGCATCTAGGAGGCCGTTTCGTGTTAGGAGTGTGTACTGATCGTCGCGCTAGTACTCACGTGCGTGATGAGTGTGTAGTAATCGTCGCGCTAGTACTCACGTGCGTGATGAGTGTGCAGTTATCGTCGCGCTAGTACTCACGTGCGTGATGAGTGTGTAGTGATCGTCGCGCTAATACTCACGTGCGTGATGAGTGTGCAGTTATCGTCGCGCTAGTACTCACGTGGGTGATGAGTGTGTAGTGATTGTCGCGCTAGTACTCACGTGCGTGATGAATGTACAGTTATCGTCGCGCTAGTACTCACGTGCGTGATGAGTGTGCAGTGATCGTCGCGCTAGTACTCACGTGCG
>WUAW01010674.1:55063-65907 GCA_017165845.1 Thaumetopoea pityocampa
TAGTGATTGTCGCGCTAGTACTCACGTGCGTGATGAGTGTGTAGTGATCGTCGCACTAGTACTCACGTGCGTGAGGAGTGTGCAGTGATCGTCGCGCTAGTACTCACGTGCGTGATGAGTGTGCAGTGATCGTCGCGCTAGTACTCACGTGCGTGATGAGTATGTAGTGATCGTCGAGCTAGTACTCACGTGCGTGATGAGTGTGTAATGATTGTCGCACTAGTACTCACGTGCGTGATGAGTGTGTAGTGATCGTCGCACTAGTACTCACGTGCGTGAGAAGCCGGTGCGTGTCCACATCTGTGTACAGCAGCACAATATCGACGACGCTCCACGCGGCAGGCGACAGGTGCGCACTTGCCGCCACGTCACCGGCGCGGCTCAGTGCCAGCACCTGCGCCATACACACGCGCTGCGCGGACACCCTGCCGACACAAGGGACACATACGCATGCACTACTCGTACTTGACACCAGAGTAACCGCTGTCACCTACGGACCAGGAGCCAAGCTGATCCCTATCAACGAAAAATCTCCGCGACACTTATGGACATATGATAATAACAATATACATAAATTTAAGAAAACCCGTGGAACCCTTAAAATTAAAAATAATGCAATTTTTTTTTAAGTCTTAATAACCATCCGTAGTAAGTACACGTAGTAGGCGGAGTACCGGTGCGCATGAGACAAAGTCGACTGACCACACGGCATGCAACTTGGAGATCGACCCGCCGCAGCGCAGCGTGTGGCGCATCTCGTTGTACAGCTCGCTGGAGCACAGCGCGCGGTGGCGGCTGCAGTACGCCACGAACAGACTCAGCACGTCTTGCGGCGACGTTACGGTCTTCGTCGACTTTGTCTTCAGCTTCAAGGATACTTCCTAAAACAGAGATCGAGATCGTTTAAAACAGATCACGCGCCCACTTTGTACGAAGCTGCGAGACACGTGACCGACACTGGACGTGCGCGTCGCTTATAACAACGCGGAGTCGGGCGCGACTCGGCCGCCTCAGCGAGATCCACTCGTCTGGATCGGGCTCGTGATGTCCGGTGTGATACAAACATCCAGAGAAGCAGTCACCGAGACACTGGCCGCGAGCAATGAATGGTAACAATGGATAGGTTCATGAATACATTTACGCCGTGTACGTCTCAGACAATAACTCACGGAAGAGACTCGTCAGCGATGGAGAACCTACTCACCTCTAGTGCTTTGGGCAGCATGTTCATTTTGAGTTCGACGACCTGCACCCACTGCGGTGTCTTTTCGATGTTTTCGCGCACCGAGCCATCCATCTCTGCGAGTCTCAGCATCTGCACACACAGCATTCACAAGACAGTACTTACTGCATTGGAGATCACTTATGAGAACACTTACCACACACTCTCTTGTAACCATACTTACCAGTTCATCGAAATATTACTTTCTCACCACACAGTCTTAAATTCTTTATTGTACAAAACGCAAAAATATGGTTATTAAAAATAAATGTACAAAAGCGAGCTTAACCCATAATTGAGTTTTCTACCAGCGAACCTTTAATACTTGAAAGATGCGACAGACGGAGAAGACAGTCCTTGTGAGGGTATAAAGTACAACAGACATAAAATAAACTTAACACATACTACATAAAATTAATAACTGAAATACTATACCTGACAAATGTGTGCATACTGAAATTCAATAAATATCGTACCAACTACATACTTTGCAAAATAAAAATTAAAAAACTCATTAAAAGGTCTTTCTTATAAGGAGAGGAAATGCTCTTTAACCTTACTCTTGAAAATATCTAAGGAACAGCTGTCGCGTATGCAATGCGGAAATGAGTTTCAAAGTTTAACAGCATGAACAGTGAATGAACCGTCATAACGGGATGAAGAGTGAGAAAGAGTACGAAGAAGGAGAGAGGTGGCGGTACGGCTAGGTACATCCCTTGGAATTAGATACTCAAAACGCTCTTGAAGATTTACTGGGGACTTAGGATTATGAAGAATTGAGAAAAGGAGAGCTAAAATATATAAATTTTGACGTTGGCGGATTGGTAACCACTTCAATCTTGACCGAAACTCAGAGACGTGATCATATTTTCGCAAGCCGAAAATGAAGCGGTTACATAGATTTTGCAGCCTTTCAAGCTTATCGAGTAGTTCCTGAGTAGCATCGAGATAATAGACATCACCATAGTCTAAAAGAGGAAGAAGAAGTGTCTGAGCAAGTGTTATCGTTTGGAGAGGTAAGAATTTTTGAAGTCGCTTGAGAGATTGGAAGGAGCTGTAGACCTTCCTACTTACCTCAGTGATATGAGTATGCCACGTAAGATAATATCTATCACGTAAGATGATATCCATGAAAATACCCAGATTTTTGTCGCTTTTTATGTAGATTATAGGTACAGACTCAAATATGACCGGAGGAAGAACTTATAGATCTATTTTATTATTTAAATTGTATCGGCCACCAATAACGATGGCTTGAGATTTAGTCGGATTAATTAAAATACCAAATGAACTTGCCCAAACTCTAATACTCTCAAGATCATTATTAATAGCAACAACTGCGTGGCCAGACTCTGCTGGTTCAAAATGACGATGGAACTGCAAATCATCAGCGTAGAGATGATAAAAAGAAGAAAAACCCCTAGTAATCTTGTTTATATTTTTGTGATTTGTACAATAAAGAATTAAAGAATTAATATTGTTTATAAAAACAGAAAACAACAGAGGTGAGAGAACGCCACCCTGAGGCACACCTGCAGAGAGAGTTCACGCCATGCAGAGAAAGCCGCTTCAAATCGAACCGACTGCAAGCGGCCGCGAAGGTAAGAATTAAACCACGATATTGCAGAAGCAGATACATTAAGAGATGATAAGGTGCTCAATAGAATGTCAAAATCAACTGAGTTAAAGGCACTTCTAAAGTCCAACAACACTAAAATAGTTAGAGAAGTTTTTCTCCTTGGCTAATCGAATATCATCGGTTATGTTGATCAAGGCAGTAACTATACTGTGGCCCGACTTAAACCCAAATTGATAAGAACTTAGCAAACCATTAGAGGAGAGGTATTATGACAGTTGAGTTTGAACAAGCTTTTCGAGCACCTTTGAAAGAATAGGTAGAATGGCTATAGGTCGGAAATTGGATGGAATACACGGATTAGTAGTTTTGGGAAGAGGAAGTATATAAGCCCTTTTCNGATTAATAAGAGCATTTGAATATGGATGCCATCATCACCCATTGCTTTCGTGGAAATGGAAAGAATGTGTTTCTTAACTTCAGACCCCTCTTAATGTCATCCAAATCTTCTTCTTCTTTCTTGGTTTATGGCGTTTGACCAATTTGGTACAATTCTGCTAATATCCATTACGAAATTATCATAAGCTTAGGGGGTAGTGAGAGAAGAAAATAAAGAATTTTAGAAGTGGAAGGACAGAGGTTCCTACGACGGAAATTCCTACGCACTCTGTTGGCGTTATACTCACCAAGTCACCCACACGATATAAGCGTTATACTTACGGTGAAAAGGTGTGCACTTACCCATTCATAGAACATTTTGCGGAAAGGTCGCACCGCCATTTTAACCTTTCCCTTTGGCATGCCGAGAGCTTCTGACATCTTATTATACGCCCGGTCGCGCTTCTTCTATACAAAATAATACAACAACTTATTATAGTTGTAGTTATGAATGGAAATGTCCAATTGCAGTTAAGTCAAGAGCGTTGAGTATCGCAGTGATAGGTATTTAACAATATTAACCCTCAATCCAAGTATCCAGTTTTTGGTCGTGGTTAGTCTAGTGAAGCGGGAGTCTATAGGCAGTGGTGATCGCTTACCATCACGTGACCCGCTTGACCATATATAAAACTGTCTGCGGGTTTTGGTACACCTAAATAAACAAATACTCCCCCTTCCATGATATCCAGCAATGGACTCAATAAAACTGGTGAAGAATTTATTTATAAATTTACTCACAAAGTCAGTCAAGTCAGGTTTCTGTAGCAGCACATCATGCTTGATGTACTCCATAGCAAACTTCCACACAGGTATGCGGCAATGGTATGAGCTAATGGTAGCATCCTTGAATCTCTTATTCAAATCTTCCAGATTCATACTGAAATAAATCAAACGATAACCACACATTATTAAATGATACAATACACAGCCTTATATGCGTGTGTTCATTGATCTATTATTACATATAGATGCAACATCTAGTACAACACTTAAGACAAAAATGTAAGGTGACGTATACACATTTATAAATACTTCTACGATTGAATAATTTAATTTGAAAGCTATTGCTTAAATCGTAGTGCTTAAAATCGCATACAATGTTAAATAGTACACACAATAGCATTCATTTGGAGCTTCGTCTATTGTCGGTAATCTCCAAAAAAATTACCCAATTGTACATAGAAACTATGAAGCCGCTTTGTTATTAAATAATATCTTTGTGGATGATGATGATGATGGGGGCCGGTTTTTTAAAAATTTATTATTTTTTAAAAATAAAATAAAATTTATAAAATAATATGTGTATTTATACAAGTCCTTTTGTTTCCTTAGAGCAGTGATGGTAGATTTTAAAGTCGCATTTCTTTTAGTCTAATATTAACTTTTTGTAATGTGTTCACTTTTTGACTTTTTATATTAATCGCCTCTTACATCACCAAGTATCTAAGACTGATCCAAAACTCGATGATATAGGCGGGGATTTGATCGCAGTAAGTGTTTCTATATGAACAGCTTGTTTCTCCAACCAGTTCATTTATCTAGAAAAAGAAACAGTATACGTGTAATATAAATTTCTATCATTTTATTTATAAGTATATTTAATTTAGGTATACCTGATATTGAGGAAGATTTAGGTTAATTTAGGATAATCAGTCACGTGAGGTGCTATCTCGCACGTTGCAGTTCATTACAATAACTATTACATCACGGAGTAAACTAAAAATAATTACTAACTTAATACACTTTACATCATACAATTAGGATTACTCTCTATTCTACTCAATGAAATCTTATTTTTTTAGATAATTTTCGCATTGGTCATTTCAGACATTAACGCGAACAGACAAACAAAATTAAATACTTTGGCTTTAATTATAACATAGATTAGTAATATTTAAATATTTATATATCACCAATATTTAAATAATAATATATCACCAATATTTTTGGTACGATTGTGCTTTTTTTTGTTACATCTTTTCTTACTTATATATTTATCTTCTTCACTCAAATGCTCTGAACAAATAACGTTAGTATATAGTAATCATTTGATTTGTAAAATTCGTCCTCTCTATTTTGTACAATAATACGCCTCCATTCTTCTCTTCTGATTATATTTCGTGATAAACTAAAACAATATGTATTAAAAAATTAAAAACTAATGTCAACTCATTGTTTTTGCATATCGACTTTGTTCTCAAGTTGTCGTATCGATTCGCTCACACTTACGGGCAGTGCGCGTAAGAGTGAAAAGAATAAGTACGTATGAGGAGCATTTAAAATCAAACAGTAATATTAAGGAACGACGGTTTTAAAGTGCTAAGTACTATATAGAATAAAAGAAATAAATCTATAATAAACTATACTTACCGAAAGTAATATACTCCATTTTGTCTTTTCACTTTTGAAGTAACGTTTGTACAATTTTTCATTGCACTGCACACTTTGGCATTGTCAGACGTGACACTACTACGCGGCAAAGAGAATATATTACACGGTTATATAGCGACCGAGAGCAAGATGGGTACTCGGTGGATTGTTGCTCTTCTTTGATGCATACGTTTTTCACCCGGCAATCGTATATCTATAGATATATCTTCTTCTTATAGATATATGGAATCTTTAGACACGATTTTCACCCACTTAAAACTATCAGATCAACTTGAAACTTTGCATACTTCTAAAGGACCGATGACAATGCAAAATTTCATAAATTTTTTCAAAGATCCTGGCCAGGCTCATCAGGATATTAAAAATAAAACCCAAACTTAAAAATGAAAAATAATAGTTTAAGAAAACTAAAACAACAAGCTTTATAAGAAAACTGACGTATAAAATAAAAAATAATTTTACAATCAAAAGCCTGGGGTGCACTATATCAATTAATATATTTGATAATAAACAGATTCTGCCAAAATTAATCTCCAAGAAGAAAAGGTAAGTCATAAAAAACACTCCAGGCTTTTGATTATAAAATTCTTTTTATTTTTTAGTTCCGTTTTCTTATAAAGCATGTTGTTTTAGTTTTTTTTAAACTATTTTACGATGAATAAATAGCATTTGCTTATCAACAAGTTAAAGAGGAATTCCTTTTTAAAAATGAAAGTATCCAAAGTTTCTCTTATTTTAGCAGGCAGCTTATTGTAAATTCTTGGATCAAAATACTGGATGTTTATAATAAAGTTAGGGGGCCAACAAACACATTATTTATTTACATTTTAGAAGTTTTTGTGCTGGTTTTTTTTTTATTTTTAATTTAATTTTTACTAACAAAACCTAGCATTATGTATTATATAATAATATATACAATAAAATTTCTTTTCTTCATACAATCAATCATATGGATTTTCGATTATCAAAATGCCTAATGACATCCATTAGTCTAGTTAATTGAGTTTCCACTGTATATGTAAAAAACATATGAAAGCAAATCCAATGCACAGATGTTTGTATACACATACTGTAAATAGTATGGATAAAGGTTGAAATTTGATGGTTTATGTTTTCTTCTTCTGTTGAGGGTTACATGTTACGAGCGTGGAGGAATCGAGAATGTATTTACCTTAATGTATGTAACAATACAGTATAAGGCCTTATATATTAGTAGAATACTCAACAAACAGTTCCTTCTTAATATAAAAGTTATAGTAATTTTGACTATTAGTCCCACTAAAGCTTATTGACATGAAACAATTTTTAATCGATAGAGGACCCGCAGCTATAGTGTATTTTAAAAATCACATTTGCAGGAATTCAACCACTATTGAGAAAAAAAATTCTTCAAATTACAGTAATAAAAGCTACCATGTTTGTATAGTGAAATTTAGTGAAATTCGTTTGTATATTTGTTGTTAGCCAAGAATCTACAGTAAAACCATAAGTATTAAAATAAACATGGTAGCTTTTATTACTATAATTTTAAGATTTTAATTTTTTTTCTCGAAAGTGGTTGAATTCCCGTAAATATGACTTAAAATACACTATAGCTGTGAGTCCTCTATCGATTAAAAATTATTTCTTGTCAATAAGCTTTAGCGGGACTAATAGTCAAAATTACCAAAGTTAGAACACCATTTACACTTAATACAAGAAAAATCAGATAAAAACTAAAAAACCGAAGATTTGGTTCTGCAGGCTTGGACTGGGGTGCACCATGAAAGTGTGTGTTGTATTTTTATGTACCTGTCTGTAGAATATGATACTACCAATGTGATGTTTTGTTAGATGAGTGTCTAGGTTTAGAGTACAATGAACTGGCGGAATTGGTCAAACGCCATAAACCAAGAAAGAAAGAAGAGTATCAATGAAAAACGAGATGAGTTTCTCAGTACTTACATTATTTTAATGTAGTGCGGAGCGTATTTTATTAAAATAAGTTGTTTATTTGATAAACAACTAATTCCAGTGACCTAGTTCGTCAGTCGATGAATCAACGTACACATTATTGTCAAATAATTTCTCGAGGTTAGGAAACAGTTACATGTTTTGAGTAATTAAAATAATTATTTTAATTAAACCCGCATAGTAATGATCCAGAAATTAAACAATAACCACTTGATTAGGGACACGGATAAATATTCGATAATTTTTGGTATCGAGTACTTTTGTTTAGATACAGATACTTTTGTACTCGATACTTTTTAAATCGATACTTATACCCAATAAGTACTTTTTGGCAGGTATTGTATCGAATAAATGTTACAAAATCTTACAATTTGTTAATGATTCTTAAAAACTAGATTTTATTTATTTAATTATACTGAAGACATAAAACATAAAATACGACGGGCTCAAAGGTCATGCAACCACAATCTTAAAAAATCATTATAAGAAAACGCTTTGCTTTTATGTTGCCTATAATTGTTTATTCAAGTGGAATATAAAAGTTCTCACTGCTTTTTGTACCGATAGTTTAATTTAAATAATAATTAGCGGGGTGTCGCCTAGTAAAAGTAGACTGGCAGTTTGTAAAGATAAACAACAGTGAAATGAAATGCAAGATTTGTTTTAAAAGCTTAAAATCCTCAGAGAATACGTCAAACTTGAATAAACATGTAAAGAAACACCCTAATGCAATGACGAGGTAAATTTTTTATTGTACTTCTTTGTGAAGTAAAGCTAACCTAAA
The DNA here is from genome assembly GCA_017165845.1 of Thaumetopoea pityocampa. Taxonomy (NCBI): domain Eukaryota; kingdom Metazoa; phylum Arthropoda; class Insecta; order Lepidoptera; family Notodontidae; genus Thaumetopoea; species Thaumetopoea pityocampa. The sequence continues at coordinate 63,428 of WUAW01010674.1, forward strand.
ATATAACCTAATTAAATAAATATGACCTACATAACGACACTAGTAGCATGAAACTAATAAAGTAATTTTTTAGTAAGAAAGGAGATGAAAAGAAACAAATTAAAATTAATAAAAAGTCAGAACTGGGGAATCCTTCGAGTCATGAACCACAAACATTGACATCTAAAGCATACATTTTTGACAACTCCTTCGCCATCTGTAAATGTCGAGAAAAGTCCCATTATGATAGTGAACAGAAAAAAAACATATGAAACACCTCCAAAAAGGTAACATTCAATAGTACAAGCAATGGAACGAAAATATTCTTATTCTGATAGAGGAAACGATCATTTAAAGCTCTGCAAATGTTTGCTTTAATTGATTTGGATAGATAAAATATCTTTTGACATTGAGAAAGAGTGTGGGTTTAAAAAATTAATGCATTAAGCTTGTCCATCATTTAAAATAAATCACAATTCGATGCTTTTTACAGTGTTATGCGTTCGAAAATTGAAGATTTAATTGACAATGTGTCTAAAGAAATGTCAATTTTATAGTTTTTTTTTATTATTGTAATAACTACCTATCATTTGCTTGACTAATTTATGTGTGTAATAATCCATGCCCACAATTAATAATGAAGTCAAATAAAAAAAAGTCTCTATGAAAAGTATTGATACTTCTGGGTATCGATACTTTTTATTCGATACTACTCATGAGTACAGTATTGATACTTTCTATTCTGTAATCTCTACACTTGGTTTATACCTCAGAATAATCTTTATTCCGAGAGAAAGAAGCTAGTAGATACGTATGTGTGGTTAATAGTAACGAGAAGGGGCTTAATAGAAATATGATTTTTACACAGTGTATAAAAGGAAACAGACCCTCAGATTAATGACAAGCATGTCTTTATTCTGAGAGCAGACCTAACACAAATTCACGGATAGGAATAATTTAATATCTTAACTCCAATTAAAGGTCAATAATGTTATCTCCTTCTTTTTGCTGCAGTAAGATAAAATTGAAATGAAGCAATCCCCATATTGTTAAGCTGCACATTAAAGAGAATATATTCACAGAATATAATATACTTACTGCATATAAGTGACATATGGCGTCAAAAGTAAGTGTCAAGTGTTTTCTTTTGCCTTTATTTTCTGCGAATCGTTGTGTTTATGTGCTAAAGACTGAAAGAGGACGGTGAAGAACAGTACGCCTTTGTGCGGCAACGCAAACATATAAGAAAACACTTGAAATTACTTACCACTGGCCAGTTTTTGTGCGTTTTATTCATTTTCGTATAATCACGGTGATATTTTTTGTTAATGGCTAGATATAGTCAAAGTCAATAATTTCAAATTGAAGTAAATTCAGATTTAAAAACAAATGATGAACATGATTTTAATCACTTGTATTTATTAGTAATTGTTAAGTACTACATTGATTTAAGAATGAAGTATGATCCTAAACAAAGCAATCTCTTGCCGAAATTATAGAAAAAATATTTTGTTCAAAAATAAATTTTCTGGAACAGTTGTCTGTTTTTTCTTCAACTCCATCAAATTACAATTATAAGTAACTATTAATTATGTGCAGTTTGATAACTAGTATTTTCTATAAATACATTTTGCAGTTTCTAATCAGTTTCGCCCAGTATAGTGGTTGCGTCTTAATGCAAGTAACCAAGAATACAGCGACTAGTCCAAAGCTGAGTTCATCCGTGCTGACTACTCTACACTATTATACAATTATTAAATATCAAATATATTGAAAAACAACTCAGATCAATTAATTAAGGGCTTCTGAAACCAAATCCGTCGATGTTTTGTTTGTGTATTTGGGCTTCACGCAAAAACCAGCGGGTGGATTTTAGTTAAACTTTACAGTCTTAAAGGTAGGTATTATTCTGGCTTAAATGTTGAGGCCATGTTTCATCAAAATCGGTCCGGTAGAATTGGAAATATAGCTTTATTCCTTTTTAGTAGCCGCCGTTAAGGTACGAGGGGTCAAGTAAAAGTGGTTCATAGGCTTTTTATGTAAATCTAAGATTGTGTCGGTATTTACCGTGTAGCAGAAAACTGACATTCACGCGGGTAAAAGCTAGTATTATAATAATAATGTGCCCGCCCGACAAATATTCGGCGCGATTTGATTGACGACTTGAAAATCAAATCACGACGGTAACTAAACATAAGTAAAAATAATCAATGTAAAAAGTAATATACGAATTTATTTTATTATAATTACTTTAGTTAGAATAATAACATGCACGTGCAAAACGAGCAATCGGACTGTGGCGATCTACTTCACTACATAGCACACATCCTCAACAGATGGCGCGGTTCTAAAAGTGACGATATAATATGGAAGTCTGAATCACGCGCATAGAGTTTAATAGCGACATAGCGTATTTACAACGTCCCAACATCAACCGTCGGGGCAGTGGCAGGCCCCGCCAGACATAGCACCCGTCTGGTCGGAAGATCTTCCCTTTTCCG
>WUAW01010694.1:0-12957 GCA_017165845.1 Thaumetopoea pityocampa
ATATATATATATATATATATAAGTAGTATAGTAATAAATTATACTAATCATGTAACGTTCCGTTACAATATTTCAAAATATTTATCTCGCTTCTAAAACCGAAACCATGATTTGTCTTCGCGTCTGTTTGTTGGTTTGTTCGATTTTCACTCAAACTAACTGGTAGATTTTGATTACACCATTCTTGTCTTAAAAATATTTACTTTTTGTACTTCTTCTTCGTCACCAGCCCGTAAAAGTCCACTGATGGACTGTGCCTCCTCCTTAAAAGGAAGGATCTGCCATAATCTCCACGCTTGGCGGACGTCTTGTAGATCGCAGCAGATTGTGATAGAATTACAGGATAACGCTGCTGCCCATTATCCTGGTGCATCCTTTAGCTGGTTCTCACAGCACCCACGGGAAGAGATCCAGTGACGCTATTATGCCGGTGCCAGACGGCAATTAAAATTACTATTCCAATTTAAATGCTGCAGCATGTTTCATCAAAATTGGTCTAGTAGAACTGAAGATACAGCCCGATCCCCGTTTTAGTAGCCGCCATTGTGTTACGAAAGCTCAAGGAAAAGACGTCTTCTTTTTTTGAAAATCGTGATTATTTCTGGAGTTTCTGTTCAGCGCGAAGATCGATATTCATGAGGCTGAAATCTAGTAATATATGTAATTAGCTTTTGACCGCGGCTCCGCCCGCGTGAATGTGTGTTTTCCGAAACATCCCGACACAATCATAGATTCATATAAAAAGTCTATGAACCACTTTTACTTGACCTCTCGTACCTTAGCGGCGTCTACTAAAACGGGGATCAAGGTGTATCTTCAATTCTACTGGACCGATTTTGATGAAACATGCCCTATTATTTAAGTCGGAATAGTAGCTAAGACTGTAATAGTTTAACTAAAATCTACCCACTGATTTTTGCGTGAAGCCCGAACAAACAAACAAACATCGACGGATTTGGTTTCAGAAGCCCTTAATTAGTCGATCTGCATAGTTCGTTATTAAATATCTTTGATTTTTGAAAATTTAACATTTAATAATTTTATAATAGTATAGATTAGTCGCTCCATGTCAGATGTGATTAATACTGATAAAGGCTGCTCGTTTTCTTAAGCCTAGCCTGTATATACGTTGCTTGTACAATCGTAAAACTGATAAGATTTACGAATCAGGTGCAATCGCGGGATGTTTTTATCTATTTTCTTATTTTATTACTCTACGAGTTTCACGACTTCCGGGATTCAGGGCTTCAGTAGAGTTGTACTAAACTACCCACGTGACAAATCGAAGCTAGAGAATGTAATATATTATGCACATTTGCTGTTAACTGAAACTTGGGAACTTTAACGTTTTAGGACCTTAAAAATGGCGGCGTCGTGGTTCGCCACCCGACACATCTCGTTTCCCGTTGGACACAATCATAAATTTATATAAAAATCTTTTAACCACTTTTACTTGACCTCTCGTACCTTAGCGGCGGCTACTAAAACAGGGATTGATCTGTATCTTCAATTCTACTCGACCGATTTTGTTGAATCATGCCGCATTACTTAAGTCGAAATAGTACCTTTAAGACGAACAGTTTTATCAAAATCTACCCGCTAGTTTTCGCGTGAAGCACGAACAAACAAACATCGGCACGGATTCGGTTTCAGATGCCCTTAATTAGCTGATCGTTGTAGTTCCCTTTTAAATAGCTTTGATTTTTTAAAGTTTGTCATTTAAAAATTTTATAATAGTATAGATAGATATATATACAAATATTATATAATACACAGTATTACAGAATTGTTCCAAAAAGGCCCAGTTCGTAGCACCCTTAATCGACGAAATTGTATGAGAAGATGAATGGATGTGGATGAGGCGAGAGAGGTGTGTCAGGATCGTAGTATGTGTCAAACTGTGGTCTCTGCCTACCCTTATGGGATACCGGCGTGAGTGTATGTATATATGTATTATAGAATTATCCTCGGGTAGATTTTAACTAGTATTCGTGTTTGTATAGATGAAATGAGACGCGCGTATGTTCTACTCACGCATACAAATTTTGATCAGGACCCGATTTCTGAATTATACATGATTCCATGTTATCGTTCGATAGCAAATTCTCCCGAATATCGATGTTTGAGATTTTGTTTCGATGTGATTACATTAGATTTTCATATACAATGTGTTAAATATGAATCGGAAATGAAAGAGTGTTGTGCCGTACAGAAAATGTTTTTAAGATTATACAACACTAGTTTTTGCCCGCGGTTCCGCCCACGTGAATGTCGGTTTTCCGCCACTTGGAAAATCTCGACACAATCATAGATTTATATAAAAGCCTATTAACCACTTTTACTTGACCTCTCGTACCTAAGCTACTAAAACAGAACGAGCTGTATCTTCAATTCTATTGGACCAATTTTGACGAAATATGTAAACTAAGCCGGAATAGTACCTTTAAGACTAATAGTTTGACCAAAATCTACCCATTGGTTTTTGCGTGAAGCCCGAACAAACAAAGAAACAAACACCGACTGATTTGGTTTCAGAAACCCTTAATTAGTCGATCTGGATAGTTTGTTTTTAAATATCTTTGATTTTTGAAAATTTGTCATTTAACAGTTTTATAATAGTATAGAATAGATATATTATTACAATCTATCTATACTATTATAATATTTTGAAAATCTCAAATTTTGTAAATCAATAATATTTAAAAAAAACTACTCAGATTGACTAATTAAGGGCTTCTGAAACCTGATGAAAGTAGAAGAAGCGAAAGATGTAAATTAGGATCGTAGCAAGTAGGAAGAAGTGGACTCTGCCTACCCCAGCAGGATAAACGCGTGACTGTATGTATGTACGTATGAAACCAAATCCCTCGATATTTGTTTGTTTGTTTGAGTTTTACACAAATAAGAAAGACGAGATATATCGTCACTGGCCTGTAACAGTGAAATAAAGAGATATTTCGTAATACGCCCACAAAATCACACGCAAAATCTGTATAATGCTAGATATAGATAGACAGACAGAACGAGAGATAGAATAGTGTTACTATTTCCCCATGTATTTTGAGCTTAATTATCTCAATAAATTTGTGAGTTATTTAGTTAAGAATACATAATGAGTTGAGTTCCCAGCAGTATCGGTTTCAAACTCGTTAGGATCTTGATTGTAGCTATAAAGTTGATAAATAATTATGTTCTTCCAGAAGTAATGTTTATGTCCAACAAAGTAGGTTTTTAATATTGTTTCACTTAATACAAGACTTTTTCAGGTAGATAAAGAAGTTATAGAAAGTATCGTACAAATATTGTAAGCAGTATGTAATCTCTTAGTTCTCTCATTAACAATTGTTAAGTATTGTAATTATGACTGATTAGTACAGTGGCAATGACCTCGTTTTCTGTGCCAGTGAGTCCCGGCTTCGAATTTTGGTAGGGGCAAACTTTTTGTATTCTATCCATTTATGTATTGTATTATATTATATTTATGTACAAGTATGTATATTATTGTCTATCACCCAAGATACAGGTGTGGCGTTCCCATTTTCCGAACGCTCACTGACGCGTCACCTAATATGTCAGACAACTGTCACCAGAGAAAAAAGTTTGGCAGATAGGAACGTGGAGCGGTGATAAAAGTTCGGTGTGTATTTGTTAGTTTAAGTAATTTCATTGTCGCTCTCCGCCTTAATCGCGGTCATCAACGCCCTGATCGCGGGAATTTGTAATGAGTAACCTGAGCGATTAAAGCTCCTTCAAGCTCCTGTAACTGTTCACTGAGAAGATCGGGAAGCGATTCCCCCAAACAGGGAATCCTAGTTTGGGTCTAGATCAGTATGTGTGAGTGTCCAGAATATTATTATTTATGTGGGAGCAGTGATAGACCATTCAGTGGTCTGACCATTCATGCTGCCTTAGATTTTGAGTTCAAATCCAATGCAAGCACCTCTGACTTTTCGAAATCATGTACGTTTTAATAATTTAATAATTAATCAGCACTCGCTTCAAGCAGTACGGGAAAACATCGCGAGGAAACCTACAGGCCTGTGGGGATTTCACGACGGTGTGTGAAGTCTGCCAGCCCGTATTAGGCCACCGTGGTGGACTATAGCCCAACCCCTCCCATTTTGTTTAATTCATTTAATACGGATATATATTTATATTGATTGATTTATATATGATTTCAATGTATATATTCATATATATTTTATATATTGTATATAAGGGTTATAAAAGCAAAGGCGTCCATTTTTTACAAAAATGGCCCAATGACGTTTAGGAGCACCATTGACTCTGACCCTATATTATATAATAGCCAACTGTCCGTAGCCAACCAATCACGTTACGCTAAAGTCACGAACAGTAAGATGGCCGACGGAGAGGTTTGTGAGGGAAACCCAAGGAGTAACTAAATGTCACTACGTTTACGCACTCCTACTGCACGGCCAGTCGCGCCTTTGCTGTCGTACCCCTCATGTGTAAACATTTATAAGAGGCAAAAGAAATTCATGATACAATTAGAAAATAGAGTATAGCTATTAATTCTGAAAGGATCAAAAACACACATACATACAATCACGCCGATATCCCATAAGAGTACGCAGATACCACTTCTTTCCACCTGCTAAGATCGTTTAATGTAGCAAAGTGGCTGTCCGCAGCCCACATTTCGCCTCCGTAGGCAACGAGACGTGTCGGGTGGTGAAACATAACGCCGTCATTTTATAAGGTTCAAAAGTTTTAAAGTTCTCCATTGCGTTCCCAGGGCTTAGTGGTGATGAAAGGAAAGAGGATGAGATAGAAAAGTTCTATTGAGCAAGGAATATGGAATTTAGGATATAGGATAAAGAAGTAGGAAGAGACAGTAGTAGCTCGGGAGGCCGAGGTCGCTTACCCGTATACTTATGTCTATTTGCCGGACAGGCTAAAAGACTAAGTACACCCTGACCCATAATAGGATCAAAAACTTTATCATAAATTAAAAACTACATAAAATTTTCATTCTTTATTGTACACACAAAACAAACTATAAAAATTATAATAAATGTGATGTACAATGGCGAGCTTAACTCAAAATTGAGTTCTCCAACGATAAACCTTTAAACGAATTGGAAATAATGAGAGGTTTACTCACGTGCACAACATAAAATTTGATTTTTTTTATCTTCACAGTTTATAATTTTTAAACCTTCATAGTTGAGCATCGAACCCGTTGACTTTGAAAAAAATACAAACTGTTATTAGCAGATACAAAGGGCTGTTTATAAAATATGTTGGCAAACAGGGTGAGGGAGCATTACTTATCATGATGATATGTACCAAAATGAAATCTGACAGTTCATAATTTTTTTCAAATATTTTTTTCAGTTATATTCAGTTAGATTCCCCGTCGGAGAGATAGGGAAAAAGATTTGATTGTTTTTATGTATAAAGGGTTCACAAAGAGTAACCTCCAAGTAATCAATTACAATTGCCTTAAAGTCACCCCGACGTAGTAGTGTTTGAGACTACTTGTGCCCACGCTCCGTATTCGGTCGCGAATGTCCTCTCTAAAGTGAAAATAATAATCCTTTTACATCGTACACTTATCAGAAACGAATCGCGTTTAGGTTTTTTGTTACTTTTGTAAAACCGACTCTAAACTGACCCAGTCTTGGTCTTGCAACAGTGAATCAGGTTTCAGTGGTGTTGCCTACGCAAGACTGAGACGAGCCTCGCCCAGTTTTAGTCCTGCACTGGTAAATCAGGATTTAGTATTTGTACTGTTCTTGCACTTACTAATAGAGAGAGACCTAATCACTACTTATTGAATTAGCTTTTGTTCTTGTCTAGTGACAGGGCAGAGCTGTACAGTGTTTATAAAAGCACTAGCTAAAACCTGTGCCTTCACTGTGTGACGGTGATTATAATGATTCATAGTCAATCTCCATTCTTGTTGTATCTATCTTTCTGGCAGTCGTGCATGTAAAACTGTTTTTTGGTCAACACTAGTTTGGAGGTATTTATTGTGCTTATACGTATCGTAAGTCAAATAGGCTACGATAATTTGCTCTAAAATTTGCACATTTTAGGTGCCATGTGGCAGATGGCGTTAGTATACTTAACAAGTATTGTCTTTTCTGCATTTACTATGTCTCATAATCATTTTTTTTTTCCAAAGCATCGATACTCAAAGCTGTCTGTATTGACTCCCAGGGGTCAACAATGACTTTAATACAATTAATTATTCATATTTTTCAAAGGGAGTAACTCTCTACCAGCTGTCAAAAACACGTTTGACGTTGACGAATATGCAAAAATTCAATATTAGCCGAGCAGTGCTCTATCGAAAACCGGAAAACACGTTTAATGATCTACGAGAAAAAAGTTTAGGGGCCTGTGGTCTAAATAGTCGAACTAATAAAAACTAATCAATTTAAAGTGCATCGTTTAACACGTGGAAACAAATGTACATTTCTATACTATTATAAAATTATTGTTAATTGTTTTCAAAAATCAAAGATATTTAAAACAAACTACTCTGATCGACTAATTCAGGGCTTCTGAAACAGAATCCGTCGATGTTTGTTTCTTTGTTCGGACTTCACGCAAAAACCAGTGGGTAGATTTTGATGAAACTGTTACATTGTTAATGGTACTATTCCGACTTAATTAATGCGGAATGTTTTATCAAAATCGGTCCAGTAGAATTGTAGATACAGCTTGATCCCTGTTTTAGTAGCCGCCGCTTAGGTACGAGAGGTTAAGTAAAAGTGGTTCATTGACTTTTTATATAAATTTATGACTGTGACGGGATTTACCATGATGCGGAAAACTAACATTCACGCGGGCGGAGCCGCGGGCAAAAGCTAGTAAAGATATAAAAATATAAACGGGACTCCGTCCCCGGAAAGCACAATTGAACGATAGGTATGCATCCACATAAAAATAATGATTTTAATGATTTTTTTGCTATAAAATGTAATTTTTGATATAATAATGAAGATTCCATTCATCCACAGCTACTTGCTATATTGACAGCGAGTCAAAGATTTGGTCGCAAGCCATAGAAATGCCCCAATCTGTGTTTATAATATTGTAATTACTGACTTTGTAACGACTAATAATGCACAATTTTCCATTACGTTAGGGCCTTAGTTCCCAGTGTCTCCAGGGGTCCATGGGAGACTCGACGGGGGTCTACGTTGGCGTACGCAAATTTCTATAGATGGATCTAATTTTTTCATTTTTTCTCGAGTTTTGGGAATATGGTAGAAATGTAGCTGCAGGGGGTCCAGCGGAACCAGCTAAATTTTGAAAGTGGTCTATGAGAAAAAAAGTCTGGGAACCTCTGCGTTAGGTGATTGCACTTTTCCGATGAAAAACAGCCGAGATAGAATCATTACAATCATAATAATCATTTTTTTTAATAATGATTTTTATTGCAAAATTCTTGCACATATTCAGCAATATGTTTGATATATGTCACCACAACTAAGCATGATAAAAAAATATGATATATTATTATTACGCTCTGCCAGCCTAAGTTACATCGCCACTTAAATTGTACGGAGTAACTACTCCCAAAAGCAATTAGTATTGACTGTCGCGCAATTTAGTCCACTCTCAGATCTCGCCACTGAATCCAATTAATTGATCCACACACATCAATTCGAACAGACAGATACATGTGTATATACGTGTAAGCGCTGGTGGACCGGGCCGGAATGGAGCCCGTATCCAATTAGGCTCACACTAAACTTCAGTGAACTTCACTGTTTTCCAGGCCTGGCAGGGACATCTTGAACATCGCCGTGGGTGTTCATTTAATCCTATCTTGATATTATAAACTAGCTTTTGCCCGCGGTTCCGCCCGCGTGAATGTCGGTTTCCGTAACATGGAAAATCCCGACACAATCATAGATTTATATAAAAAGACAAAACTACTTTTACTTGACCTCTCATACCTTAACGGCTGCTACTAAAACCGGGATCAAGTTTTTCATCAATTCTACTGGACAGATTTTGTTGAAACATACCGCAGTATTTAACTCGGAATAGTATCATTAAGACTGTTACAGTTTGACCAAAATCTACCCGCTGGTTTTGCATGAAGCCCGAGCAAACAAACAAACAACATCGACGGATTTGGTTTCAGAAGCCCTTAATTTGTCGATCTGAGTAGTTTGTTTTTAAATATCTTTGATTTTTGAAAATTTGTCATTTAATAATTTTATAATAGTATAAACCAAAGATACGCGGTCTTTTTTTCTCATAGACCACTTTCAAAGTTTAGCTGGTTCCGATGGACCCCTGCAGCTACATTTCTACCATATTCCCAAAACTCGACAAAAATGTGAAGATTAGATCCAACTATGGAAATTTGCGTACGCCAATATAGACCCGCGTCGAGTCTCCCGTGAACCCCTGGGGGTCCACCTGGACCACTTTGGGAACTAAGGGTGTAGACAGAAGGTCCTGTCCGAAGAGCCCCCATCTCAGCTTGTTGCTGCAACACCGGTGTATTGAGACCCCCGGTGTAGCTGCGCTGGCGTTCTGATGAAAAGCTAGCATTTAATATAATAGAACAGACAATAAGACAAGCATCACATATTCTTCTATTCGTCCGTAACCGATTGCCTGAGGCGTAGTTACAGGGGTATGTGGGGGGGACGTTCGACCGACAGTGATTTACTACTGCCTCCGTTCACGAGTGACACTCCACCCCGCGGCGTACACGGACGATACATCAATGACAATTGTTTGTTTGTTCTGACGTTGATCTCTCTGAGATAATCCTTTTTTTGTTTTACGTGTTCATTCCACCGTATTACACTGAAACATACGTTTTACATAATATTATAATTTTCATGTATATTCATATGGTTTTTATTGTGTTCTACTGTGTAACGTGGTTAAGCAAGGTTAAACGCGGTCAGGTCGTCATTAATACATATATAGATATATACGTCCTTGATTCGGATACAAATATTTGTTCTCATCGCGCAGTTTGTCCCTACCGGGATTTGAACTCGTGGCTCATTGGCACAGAAAGCAAGGTCACTGCCACTGCCAATCAGTCGTCAATATATATCTATCGCTCATCCAATAGAACAAATACGTAATTACATTTTTGCAATTTATCAGAAGAAGCGTTTCAGTTTAAAATTGGATTATACCCATTTTGTAAATCATATCAATTATCATGAGTTTTCATAATTTATTTATAGATTATTATTAATGATTTGAACCATTTTAAACAACAAACCATCCAAATTAAACACAAAATAAAATTTTAACTTTTTCGCAATTACGTCATTATTCTATTGGATGAGCGATATGATGACACTACGATGAAATAATGTGACCATTGATACTTTTTAAAGTATCCAATTACTTAAACGGTTCTTGCGCCTCATCTAAGTTATCAGCAATTTGCTCAAGTTTAAAACGTGCTTGAGCGTGGTGAACGGGGCTTTAACGCTCGCTCGGCTACCTACCTAAGTAACATTTAAACTTAAACACTCCGTTGCGTCGCATCGCGCTCCCGCTTTTAAGAAGATTAAAATCTGCATAACTGATGCTGTTGTTTCGGTATACAAGGGCTGTAGACTACACTCCGAGCTGGATCCGGTTTAGTTACCTCAGATATATTTTAAGATTTTTTTTATACATACGTACATACTGTCACACCTCTTTCCCTGGCTCACTGGTGGGGAATCGAATCCCGGTCTTCCGCGTGACAGGCGGGGATATCGATCACTATAATACCAACGAATTGGAGTAGGCAGAAAACCACTTTTTCCACTTGTTACGCTCGTTTAATATAGCAAAGTGGCTATCCGTAGCCCACTTTTCGCCCCCACGGGGAACGAGACGTGTCGGGTGTCGAACCACGACGCCGCCATTTCATTATATAAGGTTCAATAGTGTTAAAGTTCCTTACTGTTTTCCCACGGCTTAGTAGAAATTAAAGAGGGGTAAGGTAGGTAGGTAGGTAGGTGTCTTGAGCAAGGAATATGGAATTTGGAAAAAGGATTATAAGATATAGTATACTAGTATCTCGGAAGGAGTAGGAAGAGGCAGTAGTAGCTCGGGAGCCCGCGGTCGTTTACCCGTGTGTGTGTCTGTTTACCAGACAGGCTAAAAGACTGAGTACCTACTTCGGGACCGTTTATGTATGTCAATAAATTTTTCATGTAATAATAATTTAAATAATTGTTAACAAGATTATTTTCTGCGTGAATATTTGGCTTTATCTTACCTTAAACTAAAATTTAAGCTATGTTCACATATGCGCATCAAAATATTCCACTCAATATTAAGTTCTATAGGTAGAGGTATACTCAGTAGTCGACGTTTTTATTTATTTTTAAGGCAATAAATTATTTTACAAAAATTTTGTATAAACGTATTGTATAACACAAAATTAATTCATTAACAAGATTACACAGATATACCTTAATATTTTAACTAAAAATTTAATAAGATTTAAAAAGTTGCGTGTGCCTGTGCACTGCGTGTATGCTGCGTCTGCGTGTGCTTGTGCGCTGCGTGTGCGTCTCTGTGTGCCTGTGCGCTGCGTCTGCCCTTTGCGTGTGTCTGTGCACTGCGTGTGAACTAGCGCACACGCGCGCACGCGTGTGTGTGTGTGTGCATGCGAGCGTGCGTGCGTGTGTTCGCGTGTGCGTGTGCATGTAATTCAAGTTAGATACAGTCACAGTCTGGAATGTGTGAGGAGATGGAGTCTGTTCGGCATACTAATATATGCCTGTATTACAAATCATCACTCCACACCCCACGGAATACGAGAACGAATAAACTGATTTTATGAGCAAATTTATAAGCAAAACATGGATATAAGGTAAGTGGTTATAACTATTTAATTGATAGGAGACGTGTCTGTATGTGTGCGTGTAAGGGAATATATGTGTGTGTGTGCGTGTGCGTGCGTGCGTGCATATGTGTGTGTGTGTGTGTGCTTTTGTGTGGATGTGTGAAATAGGTTATATATGGAGAAGGTTTATGTATGGTTTAGTTTACACAGACACTAACTATTGCCTGCAGCTTCCAACGAGTGTTTAGTCTTTTAATCTTTCATTTTAATTGGTTAATGTGTGGATAATTTAAGATTAAGCTTGAATTAATCTAAACTTGTCCAAAATATTATAAATATTGAGATTATAATAATTCGTCTTTACAATACGGTATCGTGATTATCCGCGTATCGATGTGTTTTTAAATCAAAGCGATCGAAACGATAACTTATATCGTTACGATTATTTTTTTATCGATACACGACATAACAGAGAATGCAATCTTATTTAGAATTGATTGATTTATCAATCTTGTAAAATTGTAGATAAGTTGAAAATCATCGAATCAATCATGGTAGTCATAAATCAAACCGATAGACGTTTCCGTTTGTTGTGCGAAATCATCGGTGAATAGTTTTGTTATGCATTTACGAGTATTAATTTATCATGTCGCTCATCCAATGGAACAATGACATAATTACATTTTTGCAATTTATCAGAAGAAGCGTTTCAATTTAAAATTGGATTATACCCATTTTGTTTTATTTATAGATTATATTTATATATACAGTGAATCCTAGTTTGGAATTAGATATTAATCTAAATTAATATCAATAATAATATTATGGACATTCCCGCACATTAGTGCGGGAATGTCCATAATATTATTATTGATATTAATTTAGCGAATATTTTAAGGCCCCTTTCTAAACATTATTCCCAAGCAATATGGTTTAACTTTGTTTGTATTTTAAATACTTTTGTCTGCTAAATAACCGACAGTCTTTATCGTAAATCAATCGGGGTGTTTTAGTGAGCCAAAAGATGTAACGTGAGAAAAATAGTGAAGTGCATATTAATGGAGTGTCGATAAAAGTATCGAGATGTAAGACGCTGGTGGTGCCATCTGGTGGCGGGCCGATGGGGGCTAGAGCAAGGTAGCGCCCGCATGGGGCAATCAGCGAGCATGTGCCGCCTTCATGGATCATGTCTTCATCACAAGAAAAGTACGTATTTTAGAGTAAGAGAACACTATCACAAATATTACTTTTCATCAAGGTCAAGGAGTACTTAGTCTTTTAGCCTGCTGAGCAAATGGACTTAAGTATACTTACGGGTGAACGACCCCGGCCCTCGAACTACTACTGTCTATTCTTACCCTTCCTAAATATTAGTATCCTATATCCTATAGTCCTTTTCCCAAATTCCATATTCTTTGCTCAATACACCTTTCCTACCTCACCCTCTTCCTTTCCTCTCTACTGAGCCGTGAGAACGCAATGAGGAACTTACTTTTGAACTTTATAAAATGGCTGCGTCGTGGTTCGCCACCCGACGTCTCGTTTCCCGCTGGGGCGAAAAGTGGGCTGCAGATAATCATTGCTACATTAAACGAGCGTATCAAGTGGAAAGATTTAATCTCGGCCTACCTAAATTCTTCGGTAGTATAGTAGTCAGTATTTCAACTTGTCACGCGGCAGACCGGGGTTCGATTCGTCACCAGAGAGCTAGGGAAAACGGCGTGACTGTATGTAATTGTCATCAATAAAATACTAATAATGTTTTTCATCGCTAAATAGATTTCTAGTCATGATGTTGCAGGCGTCCATAGGCTGCGGTAACTGCTTACCATCAGGCGGGCCGTAGGCCTGTTTGTCACGGTCATGGTATAAAAAAAATCATCATCACCCCCACTCCATATTCGTCCGTACTACATGGCACGGACTCGCCCCCTAATCAGGAGGTGGATTTGACCGTAGTCTACCACACTGGCCTAGTGCAGATTGATAGACTTCACAGACCCATACGGGCTCGTAGGTTTCCTTACAAAGTTTTCCTTCTCCGTAAAGTACATCGGTGCCTACAATATAGACCGTACATGAATTAGAAATAACTCATTGATACAGGACCGGGATCAAACGTACGACCTTCGGATCTCAAGACGTGT
>WUAW01010707.1:15216-27359 GCA_017165845.1 Thaumetopoea pityocampa
CCAGTATTCATGTGATAATGAGTTCTTTGTTCATGCGCCTCAGCATACTTTTTAACGAGACTGTGAACGTTTTTCACTTTTAGGTCTCGAGGGAGGTCGATATTTCTGATATACCAAGGAGCGTTTACGACACGCCTTAGTACTTCAGTTTGAAATCATTGTATCGTCCGTATGTTGCTCTGTTCGGTACCGGCCCGCGGCTGATCGCCTCACGTGCGCGCGGCCCCGAGAACCCGTTTGTATAAAAGTACTTCGTCATGTACTGACGACGAAGACTACTCCCCCCCAATCAGCTAGTAGACCTGTTTGCAGCGCCACTCCCGCTAGTCACGTTTCTTTTTAACGCGAGTCTTCCAGCGAAGCGTTACACCTAACGTCGTGCCAGACATTTGGCCGTACTTTCGTGTGGTATGACGTTGTTATGTAAGTAAATCGGATGATAGTTTGGTCTTTCGTTAGTGTGTAGTAAATCGGCGTGGCCAAATTTGGATTCATTAAATTTTATTCGCAATTTTTTCATCAAGCTGTAGTGTAGCTGTAGTGTGTAGCTGTAGCTGTAGTGTGTAGCTGTAGTGTGTAGCCGTACTGTGTAGCTGCAGCTGTAGTGGGTAACTGTAGCTGTAGTGTGTAGCTATAGCTATAGTGTGTAGCTGTAGTGTTTACATTTGTTTGAACTTTTTTTTACTTTTTTGCTTCTTTTTCGGTGACTCGTGTTAATATGGGTGCGTTACCTACAAATGTTGCAATGGTACTGTTTTCTAGTTCTACCACATCGCAGTTATTATATATCTGTTGGTACAATGTCGGTACTAAATACTGTCTTGAGGTAGTCCAACTTGAATGTGTTTAAATCCTGAGTGTGCCTGCGTCGTCTCGTTTCTCTCTAAATATTCTTAATGTTAGATAAGATTTCGAGATACCGCATTCTGTTTGGTAGAATTTTTCTTAGCTTGTGTCTGAGACCTTCATGCCACACTCATCAGATGCTTGCGCAATATCAAGAACAAACTGTAGAACAAAATTTGTTCTCTTCTAGTGCTGTTCCATTATGTTTATAATACTATGCACGTGATCATCTGTTGAATGTTTTTGACAGTGTAGACTTTTGGTGAGTCGGAGTGGGTCGCGGCTGCGCCTGCGGGTCAACCGTCGCATGTGCGCGTGCAGCTCCGCTTGGCGACATTAAGGATTATCTTAGACAACAGGCAAGAGCGCGCACCTGTCACAGGGCTCGAAGTCGATCCCGCGCGGGCGGTGGTCGCGCGGCAGGCGCAGCACGGTGGAGACGAGCGCGGCGCGGCGAGCCAGCGGGGCCGCCAGCAGCGCGTCCAGCGGCGCTGCGCGCAGCGCAGCCACCGAGCTGCTGCTCCAGTACAGCGTGCGCGTGCTCGCGCCGAACACCATGCCCTCCACCGCGCCCAGCTCTGCGCGCGCCACCCACAGACACGCTAGCGCACGCTGTCGCGCGTGCTTATCGCAATTGGACAGTGCCCTTATGGAGTCGCATCGGACCAGCACGCCTGGCGGAGCGTGACCGTGTTGTGACCGGAGCCCGCGTTTCGCGCGGTGGAATAACATGAACGGGCTAGCGACATTTCGTGCCCGCAGTGGACGCAGGGTCTATGAGGGCTCTCGACAGGCCGGGTTTCGGGCGGCTCGTCAACGGCTGCACGCGGCGACGCGACACCGGGCCGGCGACGGCTTGTCGCAAACGTCGTCGTCCATTTATATACAGTTAATAATATTTACTGTGGTCCCGCGGATTCTATTTTTGCGCTGTTGTATTTCATTGTTCATAGAGTGATCAAGCGTTTGTGAATCGAAAGCTGCGCGATGGGCAATGAACGCGCGGTGAATGCGGCGGGCGGGGCGGCGCCGGGAGCCGTCGGCCCCTCGCGCGTGCTGTAGGGGTTGACATGTAACGCGGAGGTGGATGAGCCGAGGTGCCAAATGCGACTGTATATATATATAGGTATGCTATACCGTATGAGAGAGCGCCTGAGGGCTACAGGCTCTGGGCTGCAGTTGCTGGGTGCAAGGCCAGAAGAAGCCAGAAAAACAACCTGCCACCCGACATGGCGGTGATGCACGCTGGCGCAAACACCATTCAACCAGTCAGCTTTAATTTAATCAGTGTTTTATGAAAACCCCGCCGCGCGCCTGCGCCGGCGGCGGGCCCGCGGCGTCCTGTATATTGTATTTATGCCCGGGTCCGGGTGGGCGGCGCTCCGCCACAACGCAGCGGCCCCGCGCCCGTCAGTGCGTACTCACGCTCCAGCAGCACCGCGTGCCGCGACCCGTTGAAGTGCACCGTGTTGATGGAGCCGCGCTGGATGTCCGAGTAGAACAGCCGCGCGCCGCCGTACTCGTACGCGAGGCTGATCGCGTTGCGCATCAGCTCCCTGCGGACACGCACGCCGCTGAGCACCCGCGCGCGCTCGACACCGTGGTCGTGCGGCAGCTCGTCGAGTACTCACTTGTCTTTGATGGGCGGGTAGGGCGCGTTGAGGTGCGCGCGCTCCTCCAGGTGCGCGCTGTCGATCTGCGTCACGCGCGAGTACATCAGGAACGAGTCGTACGCTGCGCCAACACACCGCCCGTCAACCGAGCGCCCTGCTGCGCGAGGCACGCGCGCGCGCACCACGCGCCAGGAGGTCGCGTGCAAAGTTAACGGTTGCATTTGGGATACCTTATGACAATGGGTTACGAGGCTATGGCGGTGGCATCGTCTGAGCGCGGCGCGCACCTACTTCCCAGCAATGACGTCGGACCCTGACTCAGGTGGGCACCGTGTCGGAAACGAAAGACCAATGCCGACCATAGGCCTCCTCTATAACAACGACGGTCGGCGACAGTCCTCGTGCGCCGCGCCCCCTCGACCGGTCCCGTTCGCACCAGGATCGCGTTGTGACAGTGTATCGTGTTACAAGTGAACGCGTGCGCGTGCGCGCGGCGACCTCTCCCGAACGACCTCCGCACTCGTTCGAGAGGGTGAACGTGTGACGCGTGGTGGGAGTGTGTGGCGGTGGTGGGAGTGGGTGGCGGTGGTGGTACTGACGCGTGCACGACGCGCCGTCGCTCGCGAGCCGCCCGTGCGGACAGGCGCAGTGCGCGCCCGCCGCGCCGCGCAGGCACAGCCCGGCGCACCGCAGCGCCGCGCAGGCCCCGCGCCCGGCGCCCGCCTGCGCCGCGCGCGACCACACCTGCGCACACACGGCCAGTCACCACGTGTGTACTCGTATAGCTCGACTGCCGTAACGTGTCTCAGGGGGTCCCCAATCTGATGGCTTCAAAGAACCGTTTCTTTTTGTATATATTGGTTCCTGAACATGTGTAGAATATACTGGTACAACGATTTTCTAAAATTTGAAGTTGTTATAAAGATATAGCAGTCAGAAGCAGCAGATGTTCAGAGCGTTGAGCTGAGTGGCGGGGCCGGGCCCACTGCACGCGTCGGCTCGAACCCGAGACTCTTCCACACAAATGTACACATACACACGCACAGACCGGACGAGTCTATACGAGTGTAGAAGGAAATATCTATGGTCACTTATTTCGTCAAACTCATTTGGTCTAACTTGGAAGAGCACAACAGCCACGACGGGTCAGTTCGAAGTCGGTCATAAGTAGTTTATGTTCGCACTGAGCGTGCAAAAAGAAGCGCGTCTGGAATATTCGACGCAGCCGTCATAACAACGAACACTTACTGGACGCGATAGAATGATACGGAATATACGTAGTAGTACATAGCCTCCGCTGAGGGACTCAGGCGGCGCGCGCCGCATCCTGGACTCGGTGCCAGTACTTTCTACCACCTCTGGTACGGTATGTAACGGATGTAAAAGTGATGTCTGTTACGCGATCAAGTTTTTGAGGTTATAAAGTAGTTCAATATCGCAGCTGTGAGCACAGAGTGGTCGCGCCGCGCCCCGTGGCTCAGAGCGCGTGCCGCTCTGCGTTTGGGATGCGTTTATTAGCAACTGGACGTGAAGGAGAGGATACTTTCAGCTGCCTCATGGACATACGTTCAGGTGTAAGTGACTCACAGTAGAACGGTGACACGGTCGTATCTCCGGCATTTGACCCACTTTCCAATCCACTTCGAAAGACTGCCAAATGGACGAAGAAGGAGTACTCTATTGGACAGGCGTCGCAGTTTGATGGTACGTTAAGATTTTCATAGTTTTAAACATACTTGAAAGTTTAATCGCGTTTATCTCATAACGGTGTTTTTCAAATTTTTCTCCGTTATATCTCGAGAACTGTTTGACTGATTCATTTACAATTTATTGGGTAGACTCGGCACATAGATGTACGGAGTGACCTAGAGTCATTCAAAAATTTCAAAGATTTCTATTTTTTCGTAACAAAAACATCAAAATAAATCATGAATTTTGAAATTTCTTGTTCAGAAGTCTGCCAAAAATCCATTTTCAATGGTTTCAAATGATTCTAGGTCATTCGATGCGCTCAGGCTTACAGATTAAAACGCCGTGTTGTGTTCATTCGGGCGAGCCGGTCGGCCGACACGGTGGGGCGGAGCGCGCGTGCGCCCCGTGCGGGGGCGGCGGCTTCGGACTGACACAACTTACGTTCCAATGAAGATTTTTACGTGAAATTTGTTTTATATACTCTTGAAATGGTAATGAATATATAATAAAAAATTCAAAATTTCACTATTTTTTCACTGGTCGTCGAAAGATCCCAAAAATTACTCGGAAAGTTACTCAAAAAGCGGGCCAGTAACAGTTTATCGCCGGTCCCGCGCGATGTGACGCGCGCGCGGCCCCGACCCTGTCGTGCCGTGTCGTGTCGTGTCGTGTCGGCACACCGGCCGACGGCCGCCGCCGCCGGGCGGTGTGCTCAACGGTGTTGCGGTGTAACGAGTGCGCCGCCGGTCACCAGTATGTCCTTGAGGCTGTCGCCGAGCTGGTCGGCCAGCGCGCGGTACGCCGACACGTTGGCGAGCGGCGCCGCCAGCACGCTGCCGCGGCGCGCCGTGCTGCGGGGGGGAAGGGTTATTTTTATTTTAACAATTCCGAAAACTTACAGCTAACACAATAAATTAATAAGCTTAATGAAAAATAAGGCCCTTTACAAGTCATTCAGTCGTTCTCACTAATAGCTTCTTGAACAGTTACATGAAACCGGTAAAAAGATATATAATTACAAAAAACAAATCACGTGGCAGGCTGTTATGAAACCAACAAGAAAGTAGTTAAAGATAAATACTCATTGAAAGGATCTTAAACACAACACCCCCTTAAGTCTAGGAACACTTGTAGTGAATAGATCTGAGTCAGTTTCATGTGAAACACTATTAAAATCTCTGCTTGCTCTAATTAGGAAAGCATTTTGTCGGTAGAAAGTATTCGCTAACGGAACATCCAACAAGGCAGGTTTTGTAAACCGACTGGCGTTAGTGCGCAGCCCAATTGTGTTCAGCAGTTCAGAACAGTCCACTATTTTTTCTAAAATTATAACAAACAGGCATAGTTTAGATATTGGTCTGTGATTCTCAGTACGATCTCTGGCACCTTGTTTATGAATAGGTGTAATGAGTGTAGATTTACAGATACTAGACACGAGACTACTGTCGACAGACTCACGGTATGAGACTAAGGGAGACCGTACGGCCCTTGACACAGTTTATAATAAATATTGCAGGAATACTATCGGGCCCAGCGGACTAGTTCCCATTTACAGATTTTAACAACGTATAAACTTGATATTCCTGCACGTCAACAGTTGATAGATCTGCAGTGATGTCGTTTAATTGACCAGAGATTTCGATAGTTTCTACTTTGGTCAAATTATTAGCATCTGCTGAAGTCAGAAAGTTGGATTGGAAATAATCTCCGAAAAAGATTACAGATTTCCTTCCCATCACCAGGAAAATGTTCACCGTACTTCATTACAGATGGATAGGAGTATGATTGTGTTTAACAATCATGTACGACAGAATTAACGACACAAAGGTATGAGACAACGCAAGCGGTCCACTGTTATCAATACGCCACCGCCGCACACGTCGCTGATAATCAAGAGAAATAAGCAGTGATTACGACTGAACATCTGAACGAGAGGACGCCAATGGGAGCCGGGAGTGCCGCGCCGCGCCAGCCCAATTCGCGCCGCGCGCCCTCTATATTTTTTAAAAGATGGCGGGCCGGCGGGCTGTGCTCGGTGGGCGGTGTCAACGCGACGACGACATGCTCACTTTGATGATAAACAATGATTAAATGTCCACATGCGAGTACACAAATATTGTCAGATGATTTACGAGCGCCCTGCGGCGCCCCCAGTGCACGCCGGTCGGCCTGGTCTGCGCGCCCAGGCAGGCCATCTGAGAGGGAGTTCTACCGTGTCGGTGTCCGGCACCAATTTCTTTTGGATAATCTGAGAACACTGGATCATATAGGGCCACGCGTGGACGTGCCCCATGTCGCGTGACGTGCGCGGCGCTTACGTGTCGAGCCAATAGAGCGTGTGCGCGTGCACAGCCAGCGCCACGGGGTGGTGGTGGTGCTGGGCGAACTGCGCCACCTGCGTCGGCGCCGCGCCGTCGTACCGCATGCGCCACAGCGCCGCGCCGCGCGCCTCCGCCCAGTACACGTGCTGCGCCTGCACATGCGCGCTGCGCTAAGTGCGAGTGCACGCGCGGCGCGGAGTTGCCGCGGGCACGAAGCTTACGGCGCACGCGCCGTTAGACACATCGCGTATAAACACGACGATGACGGAAGATATTAGTAAAGCATAAATTTCGTACAGACTCCATATTTTAAGTTCGGAATTTTGGACATGGTTTAAAAAAATGAGCAGTTATAATCACCTAATTTATTATTGAATATAAAATAACTTTATTTACAAATGGTACCATATCATACAATATTTTCAAATTCACCAAGTTCACGGTGAGGTTGTACGTCACGCAATGAATGTGACAACATATCGCGGTGGGCTACGGAATAATACTGGAACGTTCGCTGATCGCTGCCTGTGCGCATCGCAGTGCACAGCGGCCGGCACACATCCTAAGAGCGTATTTAAATTGTCCGTTAGGACAGCCCGTGCGGCGCACGCGGCGCGGCTCCGCGCCAGTCGCGAGCGCCGCGCGGGGCCCGGGGCGCGGCCCTTTCCCTGTCCCCCTCCTGTATTATTATCATCAGAGACGTAGCTTTATTTACTGTATGCTTGTTGCTCTGAAATACGTGAGGCGAGCGCCAAGCACCCCGGGAGCGGACACCACTGTGACTGACTATGGCCGTCATGTTGCCCTCGCGACTAATTTGCGGGTTTCACGGTTACAAATGAATACGCACGCGCGCACGTGCGTGCGTGCGCGCACGCGTTTGTGTGTGTGTGGTACTGACGGCGACGTCGAGCGCGATGTCGGCCACGGTGCTGGTGCCGTTGTGCAGCAGGTCGAGTTCCGAGCCGTCGAGCCGCGCGCGCTGCACCCAGCCGCCCCCCGCCAGGAACAACCAGCCGGCCGCGGGGTCCACCGCCATAGCTGCGGGAACAAAAACACGTGTACACACAAGTGAGACTACGAGCCGATCAGCTCTGCACGCTGCGGGAATTCGGTGCTTGAAGTGGACTTCGACGAGGAACAACCGCCATTAGACTTTGCTGAATAGATTTCCATGCGAGCGGAACTCCTCAACAGGCAGTGCCACCTTCACCAGGCTGCGGCGCGTGTCGACCGGTGCACGTGGCGGTACTCACAGGTGACAGAGAGCGGGTCGGTGTCCAGGAGCACGTAGCGCCGCGTCCCGTCCAGCCGCGCCACCTCCACCAAGCTGCGGCGCGGATCCGACCAGTACAAGTTTCCGGCCGCCCAGTCCACTGCCACGCCTGCACACACACACACACACACGCATCAGACGCGCCCCCTCTCCCGCCCCGTCCCGCCATGGGTGATAGCGTGGGAGGCACCCATAAAACAGGGCCGTAACAAATGATGGTGACAATCACTTTGGGGACATCAATGTAGCACGAAGTGGCGGTATCAGGAGTGTGAAGATCTTCCGACCAAACGTGTCACCCGAGGGGTCCGCCACCGGCACAACCGCTGACGTCAAGAGGTTTCGGGCTGCGCACTAACGCCAGTCCGTTTAGAAAACCTGCCTTGTTGGATGTTCCGTTAGCGAACACTTTCTACCGACATAATGCTTTTCTAATTAGAGCAAGCAGAGATTTTAATAGTGTTTCACATGAAACTGACTCAGATCTATTCACTACAAGTGTTCCTAGACTTAAGGGGGTGTTGTGTTTAAATTCCTTTCAATCAATATTTATCTTTAACTACTTTTTTGTTGGTTTCATAACAGCCTACCACGTGATTTGTAATTATATATAGTTTTACCGGTTTCATGTAACTGTTCAAGTACTTATTAATGAGAACTTGTAAATGGCCTTATCTTTCATTAAGCTTATTATTAAATTATTGTATTAGCTCTAAGTTTCTGGAATTGTCAAAATAAAATAATATATAAAAGTATGACAGTAACAGTCGACGTCCGAGAGTAGCGGCATCTATAGATGACGTGCGACGCTGTGCAGTGACATGGACGCCGGCGCCGTGTCACTGCACGGGGCTGTCGCGACGCGCGTCAGTGCTCACAGCAAGTTAACATAATATATTCCGTAGCGGTCCACTGCACTGGACAGGGACCGCGCGCCTCCGACAGGTGTGGCATCTCTCGAATATCGACCCAGTCTTAGAGGCTGTATGACGGTGGAGAAAATTTCATAGACACTGAGTATATGAGGTATATCCAATGTCCCGGCGTCAACCATTGGAGCGGTGCCCGGCGCCGCCACACGACACCAGCATGGCCGACAGGTCTCTTCCCGATACCGTCACTCCATTAAACTACTCCACCCCACACATCAAACGTCTGACCGGCGGCAGGCACCACGACAGCCTGGTCGAGAGTTCTCCCCATTTCCAATGCCGCTACTCCTAGTCCCGTAGTAATCGTCATCATCGTATTTCATCGCAGTAATCGACCTGTCGTCCGTGTGTTACACGCACGTACACGCACGCGCGCACACGCACACACCGACCTGCGGGCCAGTCGGCGGAGTGCGCGTCGAGCGGCGCGGTCTGTTGCACGACGAGCTCGCGCGACGTGCCGTCCCGCCGCACGCGCCACACGCCCCCCGCCTCCGAGTCCACCCAGTACAGCCACTCGCCCTCTGCACACGCAACGCTGTCCTTCGCACCACGCGGTTACCAAACGACCGCGCACCACATCTCACAGGCAACAGGGTATTTTTAATTAAGGGAAAAATCAGTTGATTGAGGGAACAGTTCAGCGTGTACACGTGTTCTTATTGTTCATAATGTACAACACGCCTCCAGGGTGCCGTCGGCTGACACGCCTCACCGAGGCCGCGCGCGTCGTGACCTCTCACCGAGTGCTGCCGCACGCGTGCACCTCGTAACCGCACCGGTTTAGATTCCGCCGTACTCGAACAGTAACAATTCAAAAAAAATATTACAACTTTCATAAAAAGTGAAACATGGGTTTGTTCAACAACTACAATCGTAATGATTTTTATAAATGACTACACGAACTAGCGACGTTATACGGGTGACGATAAGGTGTACGTATGTGTACCCAGCGGACAGTAATTCAAATTTACACGTAGATAGACAGCGGATCTTCCGTAGAAGAAATCCTTCACTTTTTGACGGGGTACTGTAACGTTGCGTAAACAAATTAAAAAAAAATAAAGAAAAGAATAATAATAATATATATATAATAGAATAATATAATATAAAACATTTAAACTATCAAAACTAAAATAAAACATTGTAGGGTTAACACAATTTGCCGCGGAGAGTTTAGTCGCCCATTCACTGCGAGGCGCGTGTCCGGCGCACACGTATAATTAGTATTAAGTGAATTGTGTAGTGTGACTCAGTGAATAAATACTTTACTCAATCGGAGTTTTAATGTCGACGAAGTAACCTAAAGTTTTTATGTTAGATAGAAGTTCGACTGCACTGATCCTATTCAGCAAATTGTGTTACTCTCTACCGAGTTCTGCGATGCAGCACGGGGAGCGCGCGCCCCGGCCGCCCCACGTCGCTCCGTGTCGACAAACGCCGGGGAGCGCGCTCCTCTTCGTACATTAATTGTCACGTATGACACACACTTTCATAGCATTGATATTTTTTCACTTTCTCTTCCAAAATTTAAAGTAGTAGCTACCACTATTCCGCGATAATTATAAGTTTTAATTCGTTATAATTTCTGTTTATCTTTTGATTTTTCGTCGCCGATCTGCACGACGCGCGCTTTTACTTTCATCTGTTTCTTCTTCAAGCCCCGCGGACACTAGTGCGGGGCACACATTTACTCAATATGTCTTGTATTTGTTATTTATGTAATAGACCATGTATAACTGTTTTATATATCCTCAATAAATAAATAAGTAATCTGTATAATATCTTTAGGGGGTTAACTGATGGCTGGTGGTCTGACCCGCGTGGTAGTCGATGGCAGAGGCCATGGACAGCTGCGGCACGGGCGGCAGCAGGCGCCGCGCCCCCTGCCCGCCCGCGGTCGCGTTCAGCGCCGCGCCGCGCAGCTCCCAGCCCATGGAGTACACCACGATCTCGTCCACACCTGCGCATCACACGCGTCCGATGTGCATACAATCAGTGAGCACCGTGTGGACGGGGTATGGCCGGGAGCGGCGCGGTACCGGTGCAGCGCGCGCCCTCGCGCCGGTAGCCCGCGGCGCAGCGGCACTCGCTGTCCGTCTCGGACACGGGCAGGCACAGGTGCGCGCACGCGCTGCGCCGCGCCGCGCACGCGCCACGCTTCGCGCGCTGCACGCGCCCGTCGTACACGCGCAGCGACATCACGCCTTCTACGCACACACACGGCCGGCTCACAAATTAGACCTCTCACCTCTACCACCGTGCCGGGGTCACACTGAAAGTGTTTAGAACCGGCCAGTTACAAACATTGGCGATGACAACTTCTTTTAAATTTAGGTTATAGAACACTTTGGTTACCTGATGTGGTATTGCATTCATTTGACATTTGCTTTTGTGAATTGGCGGCAATTCCAAAAGTCTTGTTACACCTCAAAATGTTTTTAAAGCGGGAAAATTTTCGGTCCATGATTTATTAAGACTTTCGTTGTGATCTTAATCAACACAAAGCTATGATAGATTTCGCTTGGCATTTAATTATGAAGCCCCATCTCGCGCCACTGTATACAATTGGCTTAATGAGTTTAAGCGTGGGCGCAGCAATCTCAGTGACGATCTGCGTGAGGGACGTCCTTCAACAGCGACAGCTGAAGATAACATCAGCGCTGTGCGGCGCATGATAGAGGAAGATAACAGAGTGACCTTGCAGCAGATGCGGGCAAGCTTAGATATCGGTATGAGTCAAGTGCAACAAATATTACACGAACATTTAGGCGTCGGGAAGCTTTGCACCAGATGGATTCCCCATACTTTGACCGAAGACCAGAAACGCCTTCGCATGGACTGGTGCCGCGAAATGTTAGACAAGTTCAACGGAGGTGACTCGAGTGCTGTGTGTGACGTCGTCGCAGGTGACGAAGGCTGGATATATCGCTACGAACCCGAAACCAAAAGACAATCTGCTCCGCGGGTGTTTCCTTTTGAGGATCGGCCAACTGAGGTAACGAAAGGAAAGAGTCAAGGAAAAAGATGATTGGCTCGTTCTTTGGCCGGAAAGATCATTTCGCATTTCATTTCATGTTAAGTGTTGTTTACCTGTTGTCTTGTAAAATGTTCGACAGCAGCGCCCTCGAACAAGATCCTCCTTCACCACCACGATGCTTCAGCGCACTCCGCAAAACGAATAATTAAAAATTTATGGCAGGCATAAATATATGGCAGGTGTCGAGATAATGAGTCATCCGCCATATAGTCCTGACCTGGTGCGCCATATAGTCCGCGTCCGGGGAGTTGAGCAGACTGAACTGGGAAGAAGCGGTCCAGGTCTGGCAGCGTAGGTGGGAGGACGGGAAGGGGAGGGAGCTTTTTGCTTTCTTCCCCGACGTTAAAACACGACTGGAAGTGACATGGGTCGAGCCCGACCATCAGACGTCGCAGATGCTCTCGGGGCACGGCTGCTTCAATA
>WUAW01010710.1:559-14690 GCA_017165845.1 Thaumetopoea pityocampa
GATTCGAACCCGGGACTCATTGGCACAGAAAGCAGGGTCACTGCCCACTGTGCCAATCAGTCGTCAACTATAAAACGCAATTATCAATGAACTTCATTTTATACAAAAAAAAAATTAACTTTATAGTTTTTTAAAAACAGTTATAAATAAAAATAACGATCTACACAAACGCACTTAATACATGCACGTAATAAATGCCGATACAAAATAATTACATCCTTCCTTCCGGTATCTATTTTTCAAAAATTTAATAAAAACTATGTTGTATTTTATTAATTAATTTATATGTATTTTGTTAATTCTTTTTTCAAACAATAAATAAACTTAAAACTAGTTCAATAGACAGTGATTAGAAATTTATTTCATGATGTCATCCCCACAACAACGACAATTAGTATCATTCGAACACCAGCCAGGACCCGCTATTTTAGTATAGCTTAGAAATAGAATACTCAATTGCACATCAGTTTAACACATTTTAGTAAAATTATTATTATTGGGATATTCTTAATTACTAAAGAACTTTGTGTGTACGCTTATGAATGTGTGAGTAAGAGTGTAAGCGTGAGCGTTTTTAACTCGAATGACAAGTATGTACGTGAATAATCCATCTAACACCCTGCTGTGGTATGCATTGTTTAAGCCATTGACTATAAGTCCAATCATATCTAAATTATATGCCAGTATATTTTATGGAACCTTTATATGATTATAATATATATGATCATCATAAAGTATTTACCCCTAACGAGATTCAAACCCGAAATCAATTGCTCCAGAAAGTGCACCCTGCACTCACTCACTACCAACAGGGCCGGTCAATTTGAAGTCGTATTTTAATTTTATTTTTAATATTTCTTACACGTTGCCTATTCTTCATTATTTAAATCATTTATTTTAGCCACACACATTACAAAAGAAAACAATTATATTGAAAACATATGAGCAAGGTGTAGCAGGGGCCCATTTCAGTTTATTTTTATACATAGTGTAGTTTTTCATTTAATCCCTTCTATAGTTTGATCAAGTTTAAATCATATGCGCACAGATTAATTTTTTAAATTAATTACATTATAAATACTCTGTAGGCTTGCATGAAACATTCATTGTATTATTGTATGATAGATCGCATTATCTAAAACTTTTCATGCAAACAAAAAACAAGCATTATCATGATACGCTATTTTTCATTAAATAAACTGAATACCATGAAATGTTCTTCCTCATTTTACTTTCACATCATTTCTTCTTATAGGAAACATGCAATCTTTAGTACAGAGCCAGCAAACACTGAGCAACCTACACTGCTTATTGAAGAAGCCACTTCTCAAAATGAACAGTCAGAGCCTGTTCCACCAGGTACGGCAGATGCTGAGTCTGTTAGATCTGATAATATTCCAAGTGATGAGACCACTGACATGTAAGTATCTAAAATCTTCATCATCGGCACATTGAGATTTATTTTTGGACATGAGCAATGTTTGACAGCTATTTTTTAGATATTCCTTGAATCGGCATAATGCTGCTGTAACTTACTCTGGTTTATCTCTCGGTCAGTTTTTGCAGCTCCCACAGGACGAATGACATTATTATTATGACGACGCCACATATCGCTCATCCAATAAAATAATGACGTAATTGCAAAAAAAGTTGAAATTTTATTTTGTGTTTAATTTGAATGATTTGTTGTTTAATATGGATTTTTTTCGAGGATGCTCAAATTATTATTAATAATCTATAAATAATGAAAAATCATGATAATTGATATGATTTACAAAATGTGTATAATCCAATTTTAAACTGAAACGCTTGTCCTGATAAATTACAAAAATGTAATTACGTCATTGTTCTATTGGATGAGCGATATCTTGATAAAATTTCCATAAGTATCAAGAGATATTGGAAGTAATATTTTAGAATAAAAAAAAGCAATTAATAGAGCTTAATAAATGTCTACTTACGAGTATATATCCTTGAAAGGATATGTTAGTATTTTTTTTTTGGTACAAAATTTCCGGAACAAATTATTTGAACCAAAAACGCACCATGCGTCTGTTTGCAGTGGTTGGCCTGGACATATCATTGATTCTTCGAGCTGTATATGCAGTGCTGGTGCTGTAGTGGAACTCATTAACAACGCGATATTTTTAACCTTTCCATAGTCGTGAAAAGAACGATGTCAGCAAAATCAAATAACCCGAACTTCTATACTATTATAAATTGGTTAAATGTCAAATTATTAAAAATCAAAAATATTTAAAAAACCAACTACTTAAGGGCTTCTGAAATCAAATTCGTCGATGTTTGTTTGTTTGTTTGTTCGGGCTTCACGCAAAAATCAGCCGGTAGATTTTGGTTAAACTGTTATAGTCTTAAAGGTATATTCCAGCTTAAATAATGCGTAATGTTTCATCAAAATCGGTCCAATAGAATTGAAGATACAGCTTGATTCCTGTTTTAGTAGCCGCCGCTAAGGTACGAGAGGTCAAGTAAAAGTGTTTAAAGGTTTTTTTTTTATATAAATCTATTATTGTTTCCGGATTTCCCATGTTGCGAAAAACCGACATTCACGCGGGCGGAGCCGCGGGCAAAAGCTAGTTCTAATTTGTAATAAATTTGGATTTATAAAACAAACCACAGATATTTGAGTTTAACGTTAGCGTTATTTAAAATCAGCAAATTACAGTACATGTCCTGCAATTCGCGTGGTAATGCGGACTAGACATGAAAACCAATAAACTTACCACTGAGGATGCTGGAGATCGAGCAATGTGGAGTAGATTGAGCCGGAAAGCAGACCTTGGTAACAAGTCTGCTATTACTAACGTCAAGTAGAAAAAGAATAATTGCGTAAAAATTAGCTAAGATTAACTTTATGATGTAGATGTTCTACTGCAATTTTGCAAGACTCAAATCAAGATGTGAATATGCTAAAAATTTAAAGGGAAGGTCTGTATTCAATAATGGACCAAAAGGCTGGATGAATTTTGATATTCAGAATCACGTCAATATTAATAATAATCTTTTTAACAGCAATGCCTGCGTTAATAAAGCGCACGCTGAGCATCCTGTGACGAATACGATGGAAGTATTGTCTGAACCAGCTCCGCCTCCAAAGTAAGTCAAACTTCTTTCGGGTCCAACGACAATGCATTCAAAGTGCCTTCTAGAACAATTGTAATAACAAATTAATTTCACTTAAAACATATTTCATTTTTTAACTATTTTCGGAATCGGACGATGATTATCGGTATTCAGTGGGGCGGAGGGGAGGGGAGGAGAGAGAAACTTTCAAGTGGTTGGTAGAACAGAAAATTATCACATCAAATTGACATTGTTGTAAAACAATCTCATATCTACAAAATGGCTAAGCACGATTCGCGGTCGAAATCGCGATTCAACCCAGTCTCGCATCATTATTTCAAACTCATTTACGCTCTACATTGTAGACACTAATGTACTACTCAACGGAGAAGGAAACCTGCATGCCTACATGGGTGTGTGAAGTCTACCAGCCCGCACTAGGCCAGCGTGTTAGATTACCGTCTAATCCCCATCCGTATGAGGGAAGATCCTTGCTCCTGTAGTGGGGATGATGATGAAGCAGAACTGCATCTATATTACTGCGTTATCTGACATTACACATTATTTATTAGACTACGGTCTAATTTACCTCCTTATGAGGAGAGGTCCGTGCTCCTGAAGTGGGGATGAATATCGCCTGCGGATGATTATAAGCATATATAACATAAGGGGCACACTAATTAATGTGTTATCTGATTGCATGGTTATTTGACTATGGCCTAATCCACCTCCTTATGAGGGGAGGTCCGTGCTCCTGAAGTGGGGATGAATATCGCCTGCGGATGATTATAAGCATATATAACATAGGGGGTACACTAATTAATGTGTTATCTGATTGCATGGTTATTTGACTACGGCCTAATCCACCTCCTTATGAGGGGAGGTCCGTGCTGCTGAAGTGAGGATGAATATCGACTAGGGATGATGATAATGAAGCAGAAACACTAGGGGTACACCAATTACTGTGTTATCTGACTGCATGATTATTTGACTATGGCCTGATCTACCTCCTTATGAGGTGAGGTATTCATCCCCACCACAGGGGGATGACCCCCTGTGTTGGGGATGAATATGGACTGAGGATGATGATGAAGCAAATGCATAAGGGGTAAGTGTACTAATTACTGTGTTATCTAACAATGCATGATTATTTATTTTTCAGGTCAGCTAACGAATTATATTTCTTGATAAATTCTAATGCAAAATGCAGAAATCGGACTGAACAGCGCTTATGGAGGGATGTTCCTAAACTAGAGAGAAGACGGTACGCTCGTGCAGTGGCTGTAATAAAAAGAGAATATATTGCGAAATATACAAAATACCTTGAGAGTTTATCCTCAAGGGAACTGTTTGACTATTACAATAAAAATAAATTTTCATAAACAGAAACTGAATATATTATTCCTTTACATTAGTCGAGGTTTTCACGATTACACTGGTACATAACTAATTCTAATTAATTAAATCGCTAGAAAATAACAAGCCTTTTTAGTACACATTTGCGTAAATTATTTTTAATACAGTTATTTTGGATATTTTATTTTATTACGTTTATATGATAGTCGTCTAAATACCACAAACGTATAGTTTATTTGATGATTTTCATCAATATCCTCATTAATGCTATAACCAAATATCAAATACTTAGGAATATTCTAATAAAAATCTAGTACTAAGCAACTTATAGATCCTAAATTGTTAAATTATACATCAATACTTTAAAAGGTATATAATATTTGTTTGAGATTAGAAAATTAATGAAGATCTTATTGACCACAAAGCAGCCCGACAGCCATCCCAGCGGCAAACGAAGCCAGAAACACATGTGACTCCGTAGCACGGTAATCCTCACCTCCTGCGATGTTATGGTACCAACGCTTTGCTTTCACTTCTTTTTTCTTCAGTAAATCCTCAGCTTTGTCAATTTTACGATCCACAAACCTTCCCACCTATAAAAAATATATTAATATAAGGAATTCCAGATTTCTTTAATGTTGCGTGCATGATGATA
Source organism: Thaumetopoea pityocampa (assembly GCA_017165845.1). NCBI lineage: Eukaryota > Metazoa > Arthropoda > Insecta > Lepidoptera > Notodontidae > Thaumetopoea > Thaumetopoea pityocampa. Next base: position 5,655 of record WUAW01010710.1, read on the forward strand.
GTTGTCCAATAAAATCTAACTGACAACTTTGAAGCCAAATATTAAAAAAACTGTGGATTTTGAAAAATTGTGAACGATGGTTATTTTACTTTCTGTGGCATCTAAAATTTGTCAAAATCGAAAGCTGACCTCTAAACAGACAGATGGATTATATGATATTAAAAGTGTAATTACAGTTACAGGTTCATAAAATAAAAGATTTATTAATAGAGATGATTTGTTTGTAGCGTTAGGGTCCACAGTTAAACAGTTTATCAAGTGGTTCTTCCAAATGATAAGATTCAGCCCCTAGTAAGAGTTTTAGCAACTTATGAGAAATCATAGCCCACATGGTAAGTTTTAGCTTGAATTGTATGCAAATGAATGAATTTAAAATCTATACTATTATAAAATTGTTAAATGTCAAATTTTCAAATAACAAACTAAAATTATATACTATTTTGGTCAAACTATTACAGACTTACAGGTACTATTCCAACTTAAATACTGCGTCATGTTTCATCAATACCACTTCAATAGAATTGAAGATACAGCTTTATCTCTGTTTTAATAGTCGCCGTTAAGGTACGAGAGATCAAGTGGTTCTAATCTTTTTATATAAATCTATGGTTGTTTCGGTACTTCCCATGTAGCGAAAACCGACATTCACGTGGGCGGAGCCGCGGGCAAAAGCTAGTAAGTATATAATATTATATATCGTATTCTATTACCTAAAACAGAGAATCCTAGTTTGGGACTAGATCAATGTGTGTCTAGATGATTATTATTAATATATATTTTTGAACAAAGTTAAAACTAAATACTTTAAAAAATAAAAAGTCGATAGGAGATAATTATGTAGCCTTGTACATAGTTTTAAAAAGGAAGTACTTTAAGTGTGGTTTATGTACAAACCAAATCTGTACCCCTAGTTCAAGACATTTTCTATATAATCATCATCATTATCAGTCTGTGGCACTCCACTGCTGGACGTAGGACTCTCCCAAGGCGCGCCACTTAGCCCGTTCTTCGGCCGTACGCACCCAGTAGCTGCCAGCCATTTTCCGCATCTAGCTGAGAGGAGGGGGTTGACCCACACTATATTTGCCCAAACGTGATCTCCACTGCGGAACTCAAATGCTGCAACGATTGTCGGTTCTGCGTCAAATGAGCCCACTACCACTTCAGTTTGTTTATTCGAGTGGCTATATAATTTTTAATTCAGCAAAAGTATCTGTTAAAGGATTACCTTTAACAGACATTAGGTGAGTTCCTACAAAATTGTTTTCAAAAACTATCTAAACACATAAATTTATCTTGGATATTATGTCTGTGTTATGTTTGACTAATGCCTATCCTAAATAAATACTCAGCCATAATAGGAAAAATATCGGAAATGGTCTTGTCCTAGTTTGGGTACTACATGGATGTCCCTAGTCCATTGTGTCCTGTGATGCCTTCAATATAAATTCAACTTTGCTACTTCACCTTAACCCACAAGCAGACTATTTACAGTGACAGAATATCCACTTAGCACATTAATTTACACATATTTCAATATCCCCGGAAAAATTTTGCGCCAAGATATTACCAACCTAATATGACGTGAGGCAAGCCATTTTTTCAGTTTCTAATCTGGTTTTCTCACTGTTTTTCCCTTCAAAGAATGTAATTGATAGTCATAAGAATGTGTTTCTCATATAGATGCAGGTGAGGGATACAACCTCAAAAAATCTTAGCAAGTCCTTGACCACTCTATCACATCTGACTGAAAGATTCCTTGAGTTTAAAATTTGATTATAATGAATAGAGCTGTATTGTCATTTAACAACTATGAAGAATGTTAGTAGTACTTAATTTCAGTGTTATATAAGTCCCTACAAATTATTGAAATGATTATCATATTTGGGTATCGTAATATGAAAGCATAGAATTGAAATAAAAATAACAATAATATATTAAAATATTTATTTTTTATAATGAATTATAATTGGGAGTTTGACCTATTATAAATCCTTATTGATAATTATGTGGGAGGGTTATATAGATAAAAATTGTTTAACAATATTGGTGCTGATTCTAATGTAACAGAATCAAATTTAGTCCCTCCCTATCTTTTTCTCATCAGACGTCAAAACGAGATAGCAAACATTTATAACGAGACCTATGTTTCTGGTCAGTATACTTATGTTTCTGTCAAATGGTTCAAAAAAGTTGCGTTTTTGCATATCTTTAGTCATATGTTCCAAGATCGCATACAAATCTTTTAATTTTGACAAATCTAAACAAAACTGACAGCACCAAAATTGTAGCTATCTCGTTTTGGCGTTTGACATTAGAAAAAGATAGGGAGGGACTAAATTTAGTTAAATTCTGTTACAATAGAATTAGCACCATTATCATGCTAAACTAAATCCTAGATTATATGTAAGTTTTGAATCCAGGATTTAGCAAAGTTGAATAGATAAGGATTGGAACATTGAGTCTGATCAATTGCCTTATTTAGACTTTCCTGAGTCTATGCCTACTTTAAGTAATATCTAACAATAAAAAATGAATATTTTCATATTTTGAATTATATTAAGATGATGCAATACCAAAAAAGAATCCTCCAGTAAACCCTGCTGAATAATAGGAATTACTTTTGACAAATAACATTACCTGTAACAAATAAGTAGCAGTTCAAATTTTTTATTGGAAATATTAAGTTAATGATAATGATTTTTTTCCATTTGTAATATTAGAAACAACATTATTTGGTTCAGTACCCATTGGATAAGTTGCTTCACTATTAATAAACCTTTAAACCTACTGGACTTCTAATATACTGTCTGTTTAAGGTACTTTCAATTTCTCATAAATGATTATGATCCGATAGAAGTTTTTGGTCAGTTAAAGCCTTAAAGTACATTATTATGAAACATTCATTTTATATTATGCCAAACACAAAACTATGTATATAAACAAAAAAATATTCCTAGATATTATTAAAAAAATATTTGTGATATTTCTTTAATCAAAGTAGTCTTAGCTGATGCTAAGACTACTTTGATCATTAGGTTTTAATTATTAAACTTGCATTTAGGCTCTCAAGCAGGAAAGTGGATTAGCAGGAATTATGAAATATCAAAGTGAAAATGTACCAAGATTTAGTGCTTCCAGAATTGTACTAAATTAGTCAAATGCCATAAACAAGAAAGATGAACAAATTAGTTTTCATACATACAATACCCATAATAAATGCATAATAGCTAAGAAATATAGTTATTAAAAAATTACTACTTACTTTCTCAAACCAATCTGGAGATTTGCCAGTAGCTTCTTTTTCAATCTTGTCACTGATTTTGTCAACTTTCTTGCTAATTTTGTCCCAGTTTATGTCTATATAGCCCTTCTGGCTGGCAATATGTAGCAAAATCACACCTCCACCTAAGCCCACTGCAGCAATTTTTCCAATCTTCATAGAAATAAAACCAGTGATCCTAAAACAAAAAGCGTAAAAGTTCACCTACAAACAATGGAAATTCATTCTGTATAAGGATTAGATAATTTAAATATACATAAGGTTTATGATTAAAGTAAAAAAAATTAACTGTAAAAGAATTAAATTTCTTGTACTGTTGTGCAATAATATGAGTATCTACATTAGGAATCTGAAGGTCATTAGTCAAAGGAGCCACCATACAAGGAAAAGAGTGCAATCTGCACTTACCATCCTGACGCAGTGCCTAAAATTAACTGCTTTGTTGCGGAAGTTTTACCGATATCACTTATAGCTTTTTCTATAAAATTCTTTGCATCATCAACGATCTTCTTTGCGTCCTCGGATGCATCTTCTTTACCTGGCCGTGCCATCCTGGAGACTTAAAAAAACTATGTCTTAAAGAGACAAATCTGCGGAGTTCAATCGAATTAAACGTGAAATGAAAATTGTGAAAACAAAGACAATAAAAGGTACTCTGTGGAAAGACAGCTGTTAAAGTGACAGTCAGATCGACATTTTTTTTCAAGTTTTCCCTATTAAAGGGAAGGTAAAAGGATCTAAGCCCATACAGCCTTGTTAGTCACGGTTTTATTCCAGTGTTTCAATATTGTTCTCGATTATTTTCGATTAATACACAAAATAACACAAATTTATATATTAAACATCACAATAAACTAATATAAAATGTTAAAATAAAACTTCAAGTAACGCTTCACTCGACTTGGCGCCAAAACTCGTCAGAAATTTATGTTTCTTGATTTGGTAGATACCTAATTGTCAGAATATATCACCTAGTACTATACAATCGGGGGGGGCACACTTAGAACTACAGCAATGACAACGTTTTTCTTTACCGACAGTGACCTCTGATGTATTCCGGATTAATGAAATTATGTCAGCTTCAGCCATTTTGTTTGATATCATTTAATATATATAATTGCTATTTTTATGATGAATAGGTTGGTCAAGTCTCAAAAAGGATAAACCTTATAAAATAGCGGCGTCGTGATTCGCCACCCGACACGTCTCATTGCCCGCGAAGGCGAAATGTGGGCTGCGCATAGCCACTTTGCTACATTAAACGATCGTAGCAGGTGGAAGGAAGTGGTCTCTGCCTACCCCAATGGGAAAGAGGCGTGACTGTATGTATGTATGTAGTATGCACTACGGTTACCCTTATGGGATATCGGCGTGAGTATGTGTATATCACAACTTTAGTTCATCCGTGAAGCACCAAGTGGCAGCACTTACCATAATGCAATTTTTAGCTAAGTTGCCATTCTTTCTCCGTTTAATTTTTAGTACTTTTTGTATACAATTTAATCTATGGTCGATCGATCACAGAGTACTTTTTAAAAAAGTAGATTATATATTTAGGACTTATGCACCTGTTTGTTTATGAATATATTCTTTAAATAAATGGAATGAAAGTATCAATTTAAAACGTGTAATATGAAATAAAAATTTAACCAAATATTGAGTGAATTTGGTGCTACTTATTACTTAACTGTAATTTTTATGAGATATTAATTATATAAATTTTTGTGAATAATTTCTAACGTTTTGTTATTTTAAATGGCACTATTACAACATAAAATTTGTAACATTTCATTTCTTAAACAGCTGAGAAACTTATATCTATTAATTTACAGACGTAAAAGTAGCATTAATCAATGGGTGAGTTTATTTTTAATTTGCCTAGTGTTGTATGTATTTCCTTCTAAATTATGATCAATTGAATTTGTACCTAAAATTATATTTATTGAATATACAGATTGTGTAATATTTCAAATTTGGTCCACCGAGTCTTATTGACTTGAAATAAATTTTAATGAGAGAGAAACCATGGCTATAGTCAATTTTAAGGTCCCATTTGGGGCAATCAACACTTGTTTATTACTATTTATTTAGTGGTACTCTTCGGCCGTTGCCGCGGTACGCTCGTTCGGCTCGTGCATTTTTTATAACAACTTAACATGCTCCTCCTCACTTTGCTCGTCGTCACCTATTTTAGGCCATTTATTGTGTTATATTGTCCTTAACGAAAAATTTTACACCCACCACTACAGTAAAATCGTAAGTATTACAATAAATGTAGCGGCTTTCATTACAATGTGATTTTAAATATTTTTAATAAATTTCTCAAAAATTGTTCAATTGCACCAAATAGGAGTTTTTTTAATTTATAGCTGTGGATCCTCTATCGATTAAAATATATTTCAAGGCAATAAGCCTCAGTGTACCTAATCTGAAGAATTACCATTTTTGTTTCTGCATTTTTAGACAAAAAAAAACACATTCCAAGGCAGCAGGCATTTTCATTTCCTTACCAACTTTTACCAAAATTATTACAAGTATTAATGACCTGGTGCTATGAATATTTTCCTACTAAAAGTATAAACCATTGAATTGATTTAGATCATTGATACTCAAAGTGGTCTATATTGACCCCCGGGGGTATTAATGATGATATGCAAGGGGTCCATGCCAACTGTCAACACATATTTGAAGTTAATAAACTTACAACAATATTATATTAACCATGCTTTGGGGGTCTACCCAAAAGTAAAAAACAACAAGTGGTCTACAAGACAAAAAGTTTGAGTACTGCTGATTTAGATAAAACTTGACAAACAGATTAAATGTACTGGATTAATATATAGGACACTTTATCTTGATAATGCAGTCCTGTGAAATTAATAATTCAACTTTAATGTTTTTTTAACTTTTGTGGCTAATAAAGCTACAGGCAGGATTTAGTTTTAATATATACAAATTTGTTTTTTCAGGATAAAGAACTTAACACGGAGATTAAATGTGAAATAGAGAAATATTGGTTTAATGAAGTGGTTCATAAATACCGTGATATTGGTAACAAAAGGAAACCCTATTATGTTCTCCCAATGTTCCCTTATCCATCAGGGAATCTGCACATGGGACATGTTCGAGTTTACTCAATATCAGACACTATAGCAAGATTTCAAATATTAAATGGCAACAGTCCTATACATCCAATGGGATGGGATGCATTTGGCCTTCCAGCAGAGAATGCAGCTATACAAAATAATATACAGCCTCACATGTGGACTGCATCGAATATAGAGACAATGAAGACTCAATTATTACAGCTGGGTATTAATTTTGATTGGAGCAGAGAGTTGTCTACATGTGATCCTAAATATTACAAATGGACACAATACATATTTTTAAAATTATATGAAAAAGGCTTAGCCTATCAGAGTAAGGTGAATATTAATTACCATGTACCAGTTAAATTGATGATTTGTTATACTGGCAATTTTGAATTCAAATCTGTTGTTTGTCTTATAATCCCAAATTAAAATGGGTAATACCTGTCTCAAGCAAAACTTGCCTCAAAAGAAAATACTTGTGAGCGTTTGGTTGAGCAATGCTGGTGTTATTCTTGAGATCAGACCAGTAAAATAATGTGGATTTGCAAAATAGGTTCAATTTTTTTTATTTAGGCAACTTAAAAAAAAAATCAACTCTGATTAGATAGTCAAAACCGCCTTTAGTGGATTCATTAATTCTTGCTCCCAGAATTTTTTTACAAAGAAATCAATGCCTTTCCTCATATTCACTCACACAGAATTCACATCATTTTAAATTCTACTCCTGGTTGCCGCTGACGTGAATTTACGTCATTTAAATTTTATTTCTCAATGCCGCTGACGTGAATTCACGTCATTTTAAATTCTATTCCTGAATTCCGCTGGCGTGAATTCCTCCTATTAATATTACCTGTAATATAATGCTAAATAAATTCAGCACAATAATAACAAGTGGTCTATTGTCTATGTATGTATGTGTATTTTAATAGATTAAAAGTAACATTGAAGGTTTAATTGTAATTATACATTTTCCTTCAGGCACAAGTCAATTGGGATCCCATTGATAAAACCGTTTTAGCGGATGAACAAGTGGATGATATGGGTTGCTCTTGGCGATCTGGAGCCAAAGTCGAAAAGAAGTACCTCACTCAGTGGTTTATAAAAACAACAAACTTTGCCAAAGAACTGTATGACGGACTAGACAGTGGTGAATTAGAAAATTGGAAAGATATTATTAATTTACAAAAACATTGGATTGGAGAATGTAATGGTGTTGTGGTCACATTTAAAATTGATATTAATAATGAGATTAGAAATTTTGATGTATGGAACTCTGATCCGTACAAATTTTTACATGGGGATTTTTTGACAATGGGCACTAATCATGTGTTAGTCCAAGAGCTTAAAGATAAAAATAAAATTCTCACAAGTTTCAATCCAATTTCTAATCGTAACATACCTGTATACATTACTGATGATATTAATTATCCAGAAGGCAGAGATGTTTTTATTGGTTGTACTGCTTGTGATGAAGATCAAACAGTAGCTACTACATTAAATATACCAGTGGTGGATCAAAAGAGCTCAATAAATATTGAAAGTGACAATCAGAATGCAATTGATATAGCTCTCAGTAAAAATGTAGGCGGTCACTATGTTAGTTCTAAGCTAAAAGACTGGCTAGTATCTAGACAGAGATATTGGGGGACACCTATTCCAATAGTTCATTGTAAGCAATGTGGTACAGTTCCTATCCCATATGAAGAGCTTCCGATTGAATTACCAATGTCTAATAAGACACAAGCCGGCATGCAGACTTTGGGAGAGATAGATCATTGGGTGAATTGTAAATGCCCTGAGTGCAAATCAGATGCGAAACGTGAAACTGATACTTTGGATACATTTGTGGATTCGTCATGGTACTATTATCGGTTTTTGGATCCTAATAATGATAAAATGCCCTTTTCTAAAGAATCTATCCAGAACAACATTCCTGTTGATATTTATATAGGAGGAAAAGAGCATGCTGTGTTGCATTTATACTATGCACGATTTATGAGCTATTTCCTGCATTCTCTTGGGTGGACACCCTCCAAAGAACCGTTTAAAAAACTTTTGGTTCAAGGAATGATAATGGGGCAGTCTTATAAGTTAAAATCTACAGGAAAATATGTTCCGCCTGACCGAGTAGAACAAGTTGGAAAAGAATATAGAGAGAAAGATTCAGGAGAATCTGTTTTAGTACAATGGGAAAAGATGAGCAAATCAAAGTTTAATGGAGAAAATCCACAAAGGTTGATATCAACGTATGGATGTGACACAACCAAGTTATTAATGCTGGCCGATGTTCCACCGGCTACATCTCGACGATGGTCGGATGCTAGTAAGTTTTATTTAGAACCAAGACATTGATGAATGTTATCATCATCATCTACCCATCTACTGTCCCACTGCCGAGCGCGGGTCTCCTCTTAGAATAAGGGTTGGGTTATAAATCACCACGCTAGTCTATTGCGGGTTAGCAGACTTCACACGCCGTCGAGAAAATCTTTCATGTGTTATAGATTTCCTCACAATCTTTTCCTCCGGCGTTTGAATCGAGTGATAATTAATTATTAAATTATTAATACGCATATCTTAAGTCAGAGGTGTATCACTTCACTTCACTTCTTGGTTTATGGCGTTTGACCAATTTGGTACAATTCTGCCAGTATCCAGTTT
>WUAW01010714.1:38412-51069 GCA_017165845.1 Thaumetopoea pityocampa
GTGCGTGCGTGCGTGCGTGCGTGCGTGCGTGCGTGCGTGCGTGCGCGCGTGCGTGCGTGCGTGTGTGCGTGCGTGCGTGCGTGCGTGCGTGCATGCGTGTGTGTGTGCGTATTTGTATGTTCATGTGTGTGCGCTCTGTGTTTGTATGTACGAGTATGAGAGTATGCGGTCTGTGTATATATAATACATAACAAAGTCAGCAACTGTATTATTTTTAGCATTTTATCAGTAGTATTGTAGTTTAAGTTCAGTAAATAATTCCGTAAACTACTTTTACATGAGTGTTCATTTAAATTACTAATAGTTTTGTTAATTTTATTATACAGAAATGGAGCGAGAAACATCAAGAATCGCTGAGCAAACCTTGTCTTACAAGCGAAACCTTTGTAATAAATGTCAACTCTTCGCACACACTTAGTAAAGTCCGGTGGGATATTATGCTGTATATTTATAATTTTTGCAATATACAATTGGCGAACATTTAATACGCAAGTCAATTTATAAAGTTCATTAGTTGGAAACCTATAATTCTTAAACATCATTGTTTTAAGTACAGCACGACGGGTTCTTTCAGCTGTGATAAGTATTGTTTTTGCACATTCTCCCCAAACAGATATTCCATATGTAACAACCGATTGGCACAATGCATAGTAGATCGTAGTTAGTAGTTTAGTATCGAAAACATATCGCAAATTTCTAAAAACGTAAATCAGTTTTCTTATACGACTTGTTAACATAACTACGTGACTGTTCCAGTTTAACTGTTCATCTATTTCCACACCCAGGTATCTGACTGATGAGACAATAGATATACAGGAGCACAGACAAGTCTGTATATAATTGCAAGTATGAGCTCTTATATGTATATTATCAAGTGTTGGTTTAGAATGAGCATTTGTGTAGTAAGTGACAATTTTCGTTTTGGTTTGATTAAGAGTAAGTAAATTTTTATCAAGCCATTTAGTAACTCTTGTAAAACCTTCTTAATTATTAAGATAATTACGTCCATAACTCGAATACAAACATTTGGATTCAACACATAAAGTTTGTCTCTATCAGGATTCGAAGTTGGAATTCATTGGACAGCAAACAGAGTCACTGCCAGCGTATCAGTCAATCGTCAAAATAAACCGTGTTCAGTGCGGAGCTGTGTCGCCGTTCTAGATTGTTCCATTGTGTTCCGCCCGGATAAGTTTGATTGCCTCAATAACTGTCTCGTAGATCCATTTCAAAGTTTCCATTGAATAAATACAAAGGAGGAATTTGTATATTTTTACGATGTAAATATTACTAAGACCTTTCTTTCACTCTATTACCTCAGTGGTTAGGTTTTCTCTTCATTGCGTTGAGTGTTGTGGGATCAATTCCCATCGTCATCATCATCATGTCAGCTTATAGACATCTACTGCCGGGCATAGGCCACCTCTAATGAGCGCCACATCAAGCTGTTAAGAGCCACCTGCATCCACCGATTGCCCATAATCTTTATTAGGTCATTGGTCCACATAATCGATTCCCACATAAAAAAAATTCTTTCTTCATTAGCCTATTTTAATTCATTACATTCATTCATTTATTATTTGCTTAACACAGGTAGTAAGAACAAGTTGTGTTTTGTTTTGAAGTTCGCTATGTTATGCCAACATGCAGCTGTGTACAAATATTTCAAACATTATTAAATATTATAAAAATATTATGTTACCATAATTATACATATTTACAGCAGACCCACATTGCCTATCAACTCCTTTGCCATTATGGGGTAGCAGCCTTAATAAGTACACATATCATTAGCTTTAATACTCGTATGTCACTGATTAGTAATAAAATTGTTAATTACATAAATGTCAAAATATAAATATAACATTAAAATATAAAACTTAAAAATATAAAGTACATTGAGAGAGCCTAACTCTTCCTATTTTATCTAATGCCAAACGCCAGGACATACAATAGCAATAATTTTGGCTGACAGTTTTGTTTAGACACGTCAAAATTAAGTTCTACATACAAATTTAGATGTGACCTCGGAACATGCCGATTAAAGATACGCAAAAACGTAACATTTTTGGGCCTTTTGACAGAAATGTAGGTTGGTGCTCGTTAAAAATGTTTGCTATTTCGTTTTGATATTTGGCATTAGAAAAAGATAAGGAGAGCCTAAATTTGTTTAAGTTGTGTTATATAAGAATTGACACTAATATGTGACAAAATAATATTATTAGGTGCGTAATTGGCTTCTTAATGTGATTGCCATATCAAGCGCCGGCGCGTGATTGGCGGCGAGTGTGATAAATCGCTATCGTCATGTCAGTCTACAGACATCGGCATCAGGACATAGGCATTCTATAATGATCATCGCCACAGATTAACTCTGACTAACTAGACTTTTTTAATACGGGGTCAACCCAACCCGTTTTTCGATTCGGGATCGCTCCTCCAACACTTTACAGCACCAACATCTTTAAGCACTACCCTGCCCACTGGTGCTTCAGCTCTGCAATCCTTTAAGCTATATTGAAGACTAAAATAACCCTAGTTTATTTTACAGCGCGTCGATTAGCCAAACAAAATATAATGGGCCCGAACTAAAGGTTCCCAGACGCCAGGTGTCACGTAACACAAATATTGATGCAGGCCATGTACCAAGCCGTTATGGGCCGATTGGACCGTGTATTTACTTTGTATGGACGTCATTCGGATGTAATTTGGCCTAGTATTGATCTACGGGCAAATTAGTCCACACTGCGTAAGGATTCATAAAGGGACGGCTGGTTTCTTTGTATGGTTGTGTTTTTGTTCCAATTGTTATTAATGTCAACGATGGTATGTTCAACAAGTTTATTTTCTACGCTTTACTGAACATCAATATCCCCAATAGTGAATCGATTGACTCCTATATGTTAGACTGGCTTGCGATCGAAATATTGTAGATTCAATTCCGATCCTGTACCACTGAGTTATTTCTAATCCATGTACGGCCTACATTATAGACATCAATGCACTTAACGTAGAAGGAAAACTTCGCGAGACAACTTGCATGTCTGCATGGGTGTGTGAAGTTTATCAATCCGCACTAGGCCAGTGTGGTAGACTACGGCCTAATCCTCCTAATCAGGAGAGATCTACCCCTGTAGTGGGGACATGGGGATGAGACAAAATATTGTTAAAAAAGGATATTGATAAAAAGGGTACATGGAGCGTAAACAAATAACTGTTAAGCGAGAGTAGCGCTTTATTAGTTTACGTACAGCGAGTCCGAGACTGTAATCACAAATCTCGTTGTTCGTAATACGGCTACGCTATAAGCTCCGTCGCGCCCAATACGCGCGGTCTACGTACGTACCTAGCATTATGCTGACTACGATTTTCTTGTTTCCTTTTCCAGTGAACTAATCATTAAGCGTTGGGCAATCTGCCTATATACTCCGCAGACGGTTTCACCATTTAGAATTTCGAAACTCTTTAAGCTAACGCGATGATAGCTTCGACTTTTTTCTTGGCTTGATGCGAGATTTGCTTTGAGTATGTTACACGCTATTATCTAAGTGGGTATGGGTTGTTAGTACGCTTTGCATATTCCAAGAGCGCCAGTTTATTAATTGTTTTAGAACTTTTCATTCTTGTTCTAAAGGTATAAAAACGAAATTAACTGATTACATTCTGTGACGTCACTACTGTCACCATACCCATATAAATACCTGCGTACTGCTATTTCAGCTTTACCAACATTTTTCGACAAGGCACGTGTCAAGAGATTGTCGGAAGTCAACTTACAAGGGTATATATTATTTTATGGGAGGATGCCAAAAGTTTATCCGTTTGATAAAAATCGTTCGCAATCGTAAAATTCGTAAAAGTAGGCCTAATTAAATCTTAAATTTCATTTGCGTTAAATCTTTTTACGTAGTTTTGTTAACCTCTCGATTTTCTCTTACCTTGATGTCGGTTAGATATTTCAAAATTAGTTCCCACTAACCCTTCTAAAAGTTAATTTCGCACTTTAAAGCTCCTGCGATATTGTTCCTATGGAATGCTTTCTTCACCGAAATTGTCAACTACTCGTAACTTATTCAAAGTTAAAGCACGTGAATTGCTTTTCTGTGAATCATCACAATAGTCAATCATCATTGTTGTTTATATATTATATATGTATTAGTATAGACTTAAGTATACGGGTAAGCGACCCCGGCCTCCCGAGCTACTAGTGTCTCTTCCTACTCCTACTTTCCCCGCCGGAGAGCCAGGGAAAAGAGCGTGAGTATATGTATGTATGTATTAGTATATTTTTATCTTTTTATGTCTGTCCATCTTTATTAAATTTTTACGTACTCCACATTTCATTTACTGCTCTATTATTTTTCTTTTCCTCTGCACTAACCAAAGGTTGACTAATAAATAATACCCCTGGTATAATTCTGCCCTTATATGAAGTACTAGCTTTTACCAGAGAATTCCTCTACACGTAATTCTTACATGAAGTGTTCTTTCCGACTCGCTAGACAAACATTGTGATAGGCTCAGCTAATATGCATGATATAAATATGATTTATAGCCTATAACACTTAGGAATAATGTAGCTTTATACCAGTGATTTTTTTTAGAATTGGATCTTTACTTCCGGAGATTATCCTCTACATACAAACTTACAAACAAACGAATTTTATCTCTTTATAATATTAAGTATAGATTAGTAAATATTACTCAGTCAACTTTGCCTCTCGACCAGCAACATCCGGTCTACGTGGTCGGAGTCAGTCTGTTGTCTGAGTTAGACAATTATAAAGTTTGCTCATGAGATATGCCTCCAGCGTACGGTAACTTTAAGGTAAATTATCCAGTTTCATAACAGATAATATTTTTATTCCTGAAGGGTGAATTCTTCAATGAACAAAATGTCTCTTAGGGGTGCATTTGCGACAAAACGGTATAACTTTATAGATAACTTGAATAGACAATAAATTTGAAGAGTTCTGAACGTTTAAATATTTAAAACTTATAAAGTACGATTATAAAAAAAAGGAAAAATATATTTTTAGTCAGAAAATGATCAAAGTAAGCTATTTATACATATGTCGTGTGATATATTTGTCGTGTTATAGTATTTTCTTCGTTTTTTATTAATGATTCTGCGATTAGACGACTGACTATTTCTGTGCTAATGAGTCCAGTGTTCGAATCCTAGTACGGACAAACTTTGTGTGATGAGCACGAAGGCTTGTATCCGAGACATGGACGTATTTCTTTGTAGTATTTATCTATATAAGTATGTATATCGTTATCTAGTACCCAAGATGGAGGGACCGAGTTTAGGACTAGATCAATGCGCGCGGAAGTGTCTAGAATATTATTATTATTCTCCAGACCCAAGACGAGTCTGTTCAAACCTAACTACACTAGGATAATGAATGCGAAAGTGCGTTTGTCTGTTTATTTGTTGGCTCCACGTGCCTCAAACGTTGTGCCGATCGGTGGTTTAAATTTTTGCAGAGACATAGATATGATAGCAGACTTGGCATAAGTCCATGGCAAACGGCAAGCATATCGGCTATTCCGGAAGACATGGCGTCACATAGCTTGCCAATGTGTCAAACGTGAGTCGCTCAGCGGCTCCAACTTGCCATTGAGCTTGGAGTATGGGCGTTCTTTCTCCCGGCCGTGGCCAGAGCGAGAGTGACTAGTTGGCAGTTGCTGACTTCTGTGAGCCCGTTATGATGACCAAAGAGACAGCCGAGAGAGAACGTGAGGCAAACGCGCTCAACATAGTATGAATCTCGTATATCCAATCCATCGTACATCCCCTATCTTGTTTCGATGTTTGGCATTAGAAAAAGATAGGGATAGCCTAAATTTAATTTGCGTTACATTAGAATTGACACCATTACATATGTTTATAATGAATCATAAATGCAATCTATGTGGGCGTTTAAGGAAATGTTACCGCGAATGAAATGTGTAACTTTCACAACACGTACAGTAAAGGCACCATGGCGTTTCGAATAGAATAGATTATACCATACTATATATTATATATTACAATTACGTAAAGTGTAGACAGGGCGGTCTTATCGCGGACAGCGATATTTTCCAGACAGCCTTTGCACGGACAGAATTGTATAAAGACAATTAAAACAACGAGAAGTCGTTAACACGAAACACGATAACAATGACGACGAATCGCAGTGAATCTCTGGTGAACGCATTTCACCACAGGAGGAAGGAAATGAGGACTGTTTGGCCCTCTGTCTGCCCTCTCAAGAACAATAGTAAATAAAAATTAAAACTCTAAATATAAATTGTGAAATTTCAGAGTTAAAATAACAAACTCGTCGTAGATACAAATAAAGTGACTATTGTTCCGTATAGGACGACGGAATATGGAAAAGAATTAAGTGGCCCAGGAGACGTTCCTTCCGGTCGCCATGTTAAATCGTCTCTCTTGTCGACGAAAGATCTATTCAAAAATCCGCTTTGACAGTATCAATGTAAATAAATAATCGCTATTTTCCTTTTAAGCTGCTGAAGTGGAAAATATAAAGGGATCTTTTATGTATAAACGGGGCAGTCCATCCCTGTAACTTGGTGATAAGTGGCCTATGTACCCCATGGATATTTGTAAAAGTAATAACTTAATTACTTATGTTATTATGGTTTGAGAGTACTTAGTCTTTTAGCCTGTCCGGCATATAGACTTAAGTATACGGGTAAGCGACCCCGCCCCCCCGAGCTACTACTGTCTCTTCTTACTCCTTCCGAGATAGTATCCTATATCGTATAGTCCTTTTCCCAAATTCTATATTCCTTGTTCAATACACCTTTCCTATCTTACCCTCTTACCTTTCCTTCCTTTTCATGGGAACACAATGAGGAATTTTAACGCTTTTGAACCTTATAAAAATGGAGGCGTAGTGGTTCGCCACCTGACACGTCTCGTTTTCCACTGGGACGAAAAGTGGGCTACGGATAGCCACTTTGCTCGTAGCAAGTGGAAAGAAGTGGTCTCCGCCTAACCCAATTCTTCGATAATGTAGTGGTCACTATCCCTGCCTGTCACGTGGGAGACCGAGGTTCGAATCTCCACCGGAGGACTAGGGAAAAGACTTAATTGTATGTATGTATGTATTATGGTTTCGTTATTAAGAAAGGATGAGCGAGATTCAAATGATGAAACGAATACACTGGGAAATCGTGAGTGCAAGTATCGAAAGAGGGCGTCCAGGAAAAACCAACCTGGATCAAATCAACAACTTGTTTTAAAAAGGTCAAGTTCATAACACTCTTAATTGATGAAAGTGTATGAAAAGATGTATGGATATAGATGAGGTGAGAGAGGTGTGTCAAGATCGTAAAATGTTGCAAATTGTTGTTTCTGCCCATCCATATGGACCATCGGCGTGAGTGTATGTGTGTATGTATTTACCTATCTACTTTTTATTACTTAGTTATTTTTGACGTTCTTTGCACATTTCTGTCTATATTTTTTATATAATCATGTAAAACACCGGGTGGTAACACATATTAGCTTAATAAAAACTATTCACTCTTGTCTTAAAGATACCTACATTATAACAGGACGGATATACTGACGCAGGAAATTATTCCAGTCTTTTCAATTCAATAAAAAAAACAATTAAGAATTCATATTTTATTTTCCTCGTAGGTGTAGTAATAATAGATATGTATCATTCGGGAGGACATCGGAGGGTTGCGTGGTCCTCAATAACCGCACCCTCGTTGCCAGTAGCGTTAGAGTTCCTCCATAGAGTGTTTAGAATGAACTAACTTTCTTTCTTCACTTGATGAATAATCTACCATTTAGCTTATATTATACCAAAAAGGGTCTTTCCTTTTTTAACTTGTCTATATCTGTCAATTATCTACATCTATCATTGCCTGATAATAATAATATTCTATATATTTTGGAAAGTACATATTGATCTAGTCTAGTCCCAAACTAGGATTTCTTGTATTTTGGTTACTAGATAATAATATAATTATATAGATATGTACATGTTAATACATATATAGATTAACATTCATAACTCGGGTAGAAACATTCGTGCTCATTACACGAAGTTTGTCCCTGCCTGAATTCGAACCCGGAAACCAATTGGCTTAGAAAACAAAGTCAAAATTCCCCCTTTGATCAGGGGAGGCTCAGGAAACCTGCATGCTCGCATGGATGTGTGAAATCTAGTAACCCGTAGTAGGCTAGAAGGGTAGACTACGGTCTAATCCCCCTCTTGATCAGGGGAGGTCCTTGTCCCTATGGTGGAATGATATGTATATATATATATATGTATGTAGTACAGTCTTTTAAAATTTTATTTTAGTCGAAATACCGTAGGTAGAATAACTGAACCAAAAAGTATTTTTAATTAACGTACTCGGGTTCTTCGGAAAGCCGCGTCGTGTGCTGTGGCTCTAAGTATGTGATCCCGGTTAGCGTGACATAGCGACTAAAAAATCCATTATTGAACAGTCGATAGCTTTCACTTTTCTTTAAAATCAATTTTTTATAACAATTTTAAGAAAAATAATCGATCATTTGATCCATCGATTTTTTTTTATTCTTTAATAAATATTTCTTTAAATATGCTAATAAATAATGATCACTCATTTTATTTTTAAATAAAGCACTAACATAAATTATTATTTTATAAATTACATTTTTAAATAAAGTAATTGTTAACAAAAGTATAAAATCGATTATTAATTGTTTATCAGAATTTAAATAATCGAATATTAATAATAGATTTTTAAATAAATCTATAGTGTTTTCACAACCCTAACCTAGTATTTACCCACAATCTTACATTCAATTTAACGTAATAATTAGAAAGCCCACACGAAAATTACCGCTGGGGAAAAGAATGAACGACATTTTTGGCGATTCACGTTTCTAGCTTTTTGTTGAAGATTTCATCTGCGATTCACTGACACACGGGTGTGTTACAAGTACATGTTATATTATGATATACATAGTTACCAATATCATCATTATCACCCGACAGGTCTCGTTTCCCGTGGGGGCGAAAAGTGGGCTATGGATAGCTACTTTGCTAACAGCAAGTGGAAAGACGTCTCTGTCTACCCGGACTCTTTGGTAGTATAGTGGTCAGTATCCCCGACTGTCACGGGGTAGACCGGGGTTCGATTCCCCACCGGATAGCCAGGGAAAAAGTCATGATTGTGTGTGTGTATGTATGTACATATGTAAAACAGGAGAGTATACGGGGTGATTCAAAATGTCCCATCGGGATGGGTGCTAGAGCGCGTTGGTAGCGTTGGTTGTCTGCGGGCCGGTGTTCTTATGCAACACGCGTGTGTCCTTCAACAACACTCGCCTCAATTTATTTAGATTTATTTTCTTGAGCATTTTTAGGGTCTCATAGGATCATGTTGTATTAATCGTCTCTTCTTGATGACAGCGCACGCCTGGCAATTGATTGGATTTCTTATTGAAATATTTCACACAAATTGATAACACATGAAGAGTTTTCATACTGTGGCGACCTACGAGTACTTCACTACATAGTGCCATACATCCTCAACAGATGGCGCAGTTCTTGAGTGACGAGATCAGAAGTCTGAATCACGCGAATGAAGTTTAATAGTGATTTAGTGTGTGTGTAGCTGGTGACGTAATCATTAACGTCAGCACGGGGTCATAATCATCTCTCTATAATCTTGTTAGAAGAATCCCCACTAACGATCAGTGTTGCCAATTATAGAAAGAAATTTCTCGTAGTGCGTGTGTCAGTCAGTACTCTTACTTGTAGACATATCTCACTCGTATTACCCTATTATTTTACCTATTTAGTACCTGTATAATATTAAGTACCNNNTATATATATATATATATATATATATATATATATATATATATATATGTGTGTGTGTGTGTGTGTGTATGTATATGTGTATATAATAATATATATTATATAAAATTATCTGCTTACCGCACACACTATTACAAATGCAAAAATATCTCCAAGCTGATTTGGCCGTAGCTACATTCCGTTATGCCCTCGTCATGAACGAAACCATTAAGCTTTTAAAGCTCTTGGAATATTGACGGCGTCGTTAGATACTAACGTCGCGTAGTTGGCGCTTATAAAGACATTAAAATGATATTATTGTCATATGCAACAACGGTTGACAAGCTTTGTGGTCTGATTTCAAATGTAATGTACTATGTAGGTATTATATTTATTTATTTAAAAGTGTGTAAATGTGTACTTAACACCTACGGAATTCTCTACTAGTCAACATAATAATATTAAATCGAACATTATGAGACGACTCTGCTATTTCATGGAAAAAAGTTTAAGGACTAACTTAAAACCGAAGCAATTATGAAGTCATGGACATAAACGAGGTCATGTCGGCTCTCGCTAGGGCGAACGCAAACAGGAATAAAAATAAGAAAATAAATCAGAAATAACAATAAATTGAATTCTGTTCGTCCAACGACAAAAATTATGTAAAATTTTAGCATCCATTTTTGTCATGAATCCAGTATTATGGTTCCATACACAAATGGTAAAACCTTGGTTAAGAAAAATGACATGGTACTTTTAGTATATGAATAATAGGCATATACTAATAAACATACATACATACATACACAGGTACACATACACGCACACACGCACGCACGCACACACGCACAACTACTGCACACATCATTACATGATCGTTCTCACAAGGGTGAATTCACAGAAGAATATGTAATTTTGTGGCCTGGTGCTAAAAGGGCCAATAAATCAGTAATAAGGATTAGAACAAAGTACCATCATCTAAATGGTCTTTTAAACAGCTTGGAAGACATTAACGCGTGCAGCGACCGCCGCCCGGAACAGAATCACAATATTTATGGTAGTATTTATGACATTGTGTCTGTGATATAACTGTCAATAGGGTTTATTAATCTTATCGATGGTAAAAATTATTGATATTGAAACATTTAGCAGCAGGTCATTATTGTCGACAGAACGATACAGCCCTACCTGGCGCTTGGCATAGTGAGGTTATCTCTGATAACGCAGTAATTGCGAACTTGTTTTATATAATTTTCGGTTTCTTATTTATGTGCTATTTTAATTACTTGCTTTTGTCCGCGGCTCCGCCCGCATGAATGTCGATTTTTCGCTACATGAGAAATCCCGACATAATCATAGATTTATATAAAAAGCCTTAGAAGCACTTTTACTTGACCTTGAAATACAATAAATGCAACCTCATTCAACATGAGTGTTACAATATAAGCTTATCATTCACCTGTATTGGATCCGGTCCATACGCCGTCCCTTTGAGTTTAAATGGTAGATACATGCATCTGTTTTAAATTGAAAAACCTCCTAACATTTCAACTCTGAAAGAGCTTCGCGTCAAACAAAGACTTTCATCTATTGTGCAACTGCGAGTCCTTAAGATGTTTGGACATAATGCGCAATGAAAGCTCATTATAACGATTAATAGTAAAAGGAAGATTAGAGGGTCAACATTCTCCCGGTCGATCACCCACTAGATAGACAGACCTCATTAAACCGTCTAAGAAATGTTCTCTCAGTGAATGTACACTCGATGCCACTAATAGAAAGACTAATGGGAAATATAGCAAAAGCCAGGTGACCTATCAGACGATCCATGACCGTGATCACTTCGCTAGGAGTGTACGATTAAGAAGAAGAAGAATAACCCTCAGTTTTATACAGAACCCTTGGCTTTACGCAGTTTTCTCCTTGGCCACTCAGCTTCATAGATGCAAGATTTAAGTTAATTATAATGGATGTTAATCTGTCTTTTGTGGGCGGCGGTGAGTCGGCCTTTGTTGTAACGAAACGTACAGATTTTAATTATTTTGTGTATTTGTGTAGTTTTTATGAAAGACAAGGAATTGTAAACTTTGTCTTTGACAAATAACAGTGTTCTGTTCGGTTAGACTTTACATACTGAAACATTTGTAATTACAAGTGGCTTCTGAATTCAGAGTTCAAGAGAAGCGATGTTTTGCGTTTGCTGAGTTAATTCTGTATAGATTTCACAGCGCATATTAAAAATCTCCACTGTGGTCAACATTGATATGTTGGAGAGGGACAACCTCGCCAGTTCCCATAGCACTATCGATCATTCGGACTTACGGGCCGAATTGCCACTATGCTCAACCATCAACATACAGGTTAGTTGATTTCCGTATTGGTCCACGATATACAGCCATCACGAGTTGGGGAAGCCCTTCCACCCGCACTGCCTGAATATTGAAGTCCGCAAGGATTGGGCTCGGACATTAGGAAATAGTCAAGTAATATTGTAATAAAACATTTTAAATTATTCATATCTGATGCTGCATAACTTGAAATCAATATCAGATCAGATCAGTCTTTCTTGTTTGTGTTAAATATTGATCAAATCATGCAGATGGATAAGATCTTATCTGAGTCTTTTCTTGTTATTTGTAGACTCCGAATAGTCCTTACTGTGAGGCCATAGCAACCGGGCAAGCCTTGTAATTCTGTTGAACTTTTGTACGATTGAAATAATATGTTAGGAACCACCTTCACAAAGGCATTTGAAGGACAACCTTCAATATATGCAATAGTTTAAATTATTGTAAAGGGTGTTTCAACAAGAACTTTGTTTTCAATTGGGGCA
>WUAW01010718.1:11560-22810 GCA_017165845.1 Thaumetopoea pityocampa
GCCCCTGCAATAACAACAGACAGATGGTTAGAATTTCTATTGGCTGATAATGATGACGACGCCTTTTTTTTGGCGCCAACCCGAGTGTAGCGTCACTTGAAGTTCTATTTTAATGTTTTATATTAGTTTATTGTGATGTTTAATATATAAATTTGGTGTTGTTTTGTGTATTAATCGTCAATAATTGTGAACAATATTGAAACATTGGAATAAAACTGTGATTGACATAGCAAAGTGACCCTATTTTTCAAGACATCTTGCGTGATCAAAGTGGTATTCTTCGGATTGAGTTCAAAATTCCCAAGAAGCAATAAAATGTGATACACCGATATTTTATTGTTCACTTGAAAAATATTATATTACTTATAAAATATATACACTCGACACTGGCAGAAATGGCGCGAATTTGCAGCCGATTGCCCGCTATGAAAAAAGAAGAAGAAGATGATGACGCCTTGTATGGGAGGAACGTGCAGCTCGTTTTTTTTTTTCTTAACAACACCTGTGTACCACGTTTCACGTAATTAAATATATTTCATTTCGTTATGTATATATGTTTTCTCTTATTTTAGTGAGCCGCAAACCAGACGAGATCAACGACACGTTCTTGTCCAAGCTCCACGCCGTTTGGAACACTTGCTGCCCAGACAGGAAGCGGTCTCCGCCCCAAGAGCTCACACTACCCGAGAGGAGGGAGGACCTCTCTCCCCACTTCCGAAATTTCGAAGACGAAAGGGCTCCCACTCCAATGAGCGACGAGGAAAATAACCAACAAATAATCAGTGAACAGTTTATAAACTTGAATCAAAACCCCAAAAATCACGAATCGGTTGTTCACCAAGAACTGAACTCTACTTGTAACACCACCGGCTCAAGATCAGCTCAAAATCAGGAGCCGATGACATGTTCGGTGATAAAACGGGAATGTGAGAGCCAAGGAGACGGAACAGATCGTGAATGTAGTGATGTGAACATAGCCTTAAAGGATGACAATAATCCGCTGTTAGAGTTCTTCGACAGGATCCTCTGTCCGCGTAATATAATGGTGCTGAGCGACGGTGGGTGCCCGGCCGGCCGCGTGTGGGAGGCGATGGCGACCGCGCTGCTCTTTCTGCTCAGAAATGACTATTTGAGTGAAGACTCGTTGACGGAGCAGTGCCTCGCTGTGTACAGACAAGATTGGCCGCAGGTGTGTACTACTATAAATGTATGTCAGGATCGTAGCAAGTGGAAAGAAATGGTTTCTGCCTACCCCAGTGGGAAAAAGGCGTGACTGTTTGTATTTACTACTATTCTGGTTGTATTTCAAGCAAATATCACTGCAGTCTCCACTATGCCCGTCAAGTATAAAAACTATTGCGAATCTGTTCTTAGGGGAGAAGTGGACTCTAGTTCAGACTGAGCTAATGATATGTGTAGAACAAACAGAATGTTATCAATTAACCTCTGTTATCAGTAAATATTTTTTGTACACAAATTGATTTAATCCTGAACCAGAATTTCCCATATCTCGGGTATTAAACCACGATCTATTCATTTATGGATGCTCTGAGAAGCAGCTAAGGAATCCACCAGGATAATAAGCTGCACCATTATCCTGCTCTTCTTCTTGGCGTTATTAATCCCGACTTCCATTGCCAGGGTCCGCCTTCCTACTTAGTTTCCTCCACTTTGCTCACTCTTTCGTACCCACGAAAATATTTATAATCTTAAGAAAGAGCCTTTATAATCACATACAGATATATGGATGTACCAGGATAATAGGCAACAACATTTAGTTATTAAATCAAAATCTAATGCGATCTTCAAGACACCTGCCAAGTGTGGACATTATGGCAAGTCCCTCCTGAGACAGCCCAGCCAGGCTGATGATAGTGACCATATATACTCATTTAGATAAATAAAAATATTTATATAAACATCCATAATTCATGTACCAAGGTTCACGATTATTACAAAGCTTGTCCCCACCAGGACTCGAATCCAGGGCCGTCAACTGGTCACTACCACTAAGCCAATCAGCCATCAATGTATTTATATCTTTCTTTTCCAGAACATTCTAAAGAATCTGTCCACGTGTATGAAGTCGGTGTCGGCGCGGTGGTCCCGATCGTCGACCGGGAAATTTACGCTGTTCCTGGACTTTTTGGCCGAGTACTGCGGCGATATGGACTACGAACCAACGGAGACCTGAATCGCGGTATTGAAATTTGTGAAACGACAACCGTGTCTTTGTACGTCGTTAACTGTCACGCAACCGGAATATATTGAATTTGATGATTAATTAATATGTTGATAAATGTTACGTAATCGAAATGGGTTACACTTAAATTTAGAAGTGATGTTTAATGGAAATTTATTTATTTTCCTTTTGTGGAAGTTTTTAATTTTGCCAGTTTAAAATATTGTTCAAGATGTATATATGTATTTTAATTTTAAGTTAAAGTTTGGGTAAACTCCCAAAGTTAGTGTATATTTCGATAACACTTTCCGATAACCAAGTCACGCAACTGAAATCGTTACTTAAATGTAAATCTATTATGAAAATAGAGACTGAAATAAAATAAAATATGCCAATTGAAGAGTACAGGGAAAATAAGAACATTGTCATTATGTAATAATTTTTGAAATAATTTTTGAAATAATTAAAAACATTCTTAATTTTAAAGCAATTTATTTTAAAATTTATTTAAACATACTTAGTTCTACATTAAAAGGCAATATGAAAACTCAGTATGAACCTTTCACTGAAACCCAAACTGGAGTAATAAAAAAAATGTTTATGAAGTTAACATTAATTTAAAAAAGATGGTATTTTTATACATAATCCCATTAATATGGATTGGAAATAAATTATTTCTTAAAGTTCTATATATATTTAAAAATCGATAAATGCTCGATTTATTGACAGCTGTCATGTTTTGCAAAACAAAAAAAAAAGAACAGTGTCCATAGACAATCTTTTTTGAACAATAGCGGTGACTATGACCTTTTTTCCTACAACCGTATAAACTGTTTTAGAGCCCATGATTATATTGGTCTAGTTTAATGTTTTATAGCCTAAAAGATTTTTTTTATTTTCTACTAGATTGCATTGTTAATTTAATATTGAGAAAATGACTGACAATAATCCTTCTTTTCCTGTACTGTAAGTGCCCTTCATATATTGACCTTAGCGTCTGGAAGTGTATAATTTTGTTAATTGTATTGTAATCGTCATGCACTATGTTTGGTAGGAATATGCTTGCGATGCGGGCTAAGAACAGAGATCTTTCCAAAAATGCTCATCGATGGCAAATATACTCGTAGTTTGGTATTTGGAGAAGAATATCGTAGCAAATATAACTTGTTATATCCATAAGTTGCAGTTAGTAGTAGTAACGCTGTGACAAGAGTAGGAAGTGTGGCCTTACTAGATACTGTTACGAGAAGTGGGAACGGGGATTGGAAGAAAAACAATAACGTAGAGGCAGTCGAAATGTATTCACTTACAAGTTTACACCGCGCGCAATGAGAGAGCACACTAACGCGCGGCGGGTTCGTCAGCACAACCTTCGCGTGCAACTGTCTTCTCGTTTGTCCGTGCTCACAGTATTCACTGCTTTAATCTTCACTTATTTCATCTTCTTCACTTCTTGAACTCTCAACAACGACTCAACCACTACAACCCACTGGGCGCGCCGCGAGGCTGTATATACCCCCCACTCGTCGAAGGTTCTAGTAGTCCCGATCGTATTTTATTTTCTCTAGAAATTTCCAGAAAGTGTTCGAAATATCAATGTTCGGGACCTAGGCAGGGGTATTAAACCTACGTCAGATGTGTAAACATTTCAATCCAATAATGTAAAAACAGTTCATGTTTATCTTGCTATGTCAGCGTCGCCACAATACGTTGAATGAATGAATGAATGGTCGAATGTATAATATTTTTTGTATTTTGCTTCATAGCTTCGTTTCATACATGATGTCCTGTTCATTCTGAATGACCTTAGACTAGGTGATTTAAAAATACTGCTGTGGTTTTGGTCGAATAAAAATATATTTTTATTAGTATAATATTTCGATGTTTATGTAGGAGCGTTGCTATTTTGTAATGACGTACCGACATCAAATTGAAATACTCCAACGGGTTGAGAACCGCTTTTTGGTGATAGAACAATAATTTATAAAATATAGATCCATTTACTACCAACGCACACATTGTCGAACATGTTGTTTCGATACGTGAAACGAGCTTTGAATATAGACCACCGATAGATATTTTTTAAGTGAAACTTTTTAGGCATGGTGGGAAATAATATAGTACGGTAGAAAAATATAAACTGCTACTACGGTTAGGCGTTCCGCTAACAAGTAATTAATTCTATTATGACACCTAGCAGTTGGAATACAAAAATAATAAATAAACCAATAAATAAATAATTTTATTAGT
Organism: Thaumetopoea pityocampa; assembly: GCA_017165845.1. Taxonomy (NCBI): domain Eukaryota; kingdom Metazoa; phylum Arthropoda; class Insecta; order Lepidoptera; family Notodontidae; genus Thaumetopoea; species Thaumetopoea pityocampa. Next base: position 15,993 of record WUAW01010718.1, read on the forward strand.
ATTACTTTATTTATGAAATAAATTGGTAAACTACAACTTAATTTATATTTTAGTCGTTGGATGGCAGTAGTGTTCATGCTCATTATATTATGAAAAATATAATTATGCAGAATACTGACAATCGTCAAATAAAATACAATAATGATATATAAACTAAAGAAATTTCACTTCTTATCATGTGCACTAATACATGCGTTACTTTTTATTTTTAGAACTAATTTAATTTCTATAAAATTTATAGTACGATGCCATTTTGAATATAGAAATAAACAACATGGCGGATCCTTAATCTCAAATTTTATTTAAATTTACTTAAACTTCGAAACATAAATTATTAATTTTACTAATCTGAGGACATAAAAAACATAAAAACACACTCTGTTAGTTATTTAACTATATATAATTTAAAAAAATACTTATATATAATGAAGGTGGGCGTGCGATATGACGCGCGATGACCCCACCGCGTGCTGAGAGAGCATGTGGCGCCCTACTGGATGTTGATGTTAGGCGCGAACCTGTAACAAAACGTATATTAATATTTAAAGAAAAATCAGATATTTCGTTCCCAACTGAGAGAACGTCATCAGTGATAATTTTACTAATCATAAATGACCTCGGATCTTTTCGAAAATCATCGGTACTTATGTAATTTTACTGCCAATATAGCATTTAAATAATTCTAAAGAAAATTGTTAACATTATTTAATAACTATTTTTAGAATATTGTAGACAATAAGGCGTGTACATTGATATATAATACAAAGTAACACATTCCTTTACAACTACTCGTCCCTTCAAATAGTATCAAATATACAAGGAATGAAATCTTTGACTCGACGAACAACGCCAAGCTATGGGTTTCCTTGAACTTTGTTGGTTTTGTGTGACTAATTTATGTGCACGCACGTTGGCCCAAAGAATGTTAATCGGCGTTGGCTACCGCATGTCTTATAGCCTGCTACTTTTTGGCATAAATACCACTCTAAAGATATCTATTCGTTTGCGTTCATTGGGCCGGTGGTGTGCACGCAGTATAAATAGTTATAAAATTGTGAATATTGTATAATAATTTAAAAAATTGCGTTATGGTTATTGATCTACAATGCGACTCCGTGAAGTGGCTGGCCTTTGATTGCAGGTGATACAGCTCCGGGGAAGGTACACATGTCCAACTGTGAAAATCCAAAATCCGTGCGATTAGTTCCATGGAGACACCGTTTGATATCTTCTACGTTATATGCCTTCCAAAACACCGAGAATTGCACTGGTTTTATATGTACCATGAAATAATTGAGTGTAATAAAATTAATTTACTAAGTTAATTTTATATTATGTGAAAACGTACAACGCTATTGCGATTCAATGAAAGTATGGAATAAATTATACATTATTGGAAACAGTGTTTTTGTTTTTAATTTTTTTGTGTTGTGTATCTCCCCATCTGGTAGAGGCGCGTGTTCTCAAAACACCTCAAACGTGTCGATAAATGGCACCGCTGAGTATTTATTCGCAGTTCGGTAAGCCTTTAAGCCGCTACGCAACATTCAATATTACTGTGTATAATTTTTCCGCATTAAATAATGACCTATGTTCAGCTTCAGTAGGCTGCTGAAGTGTGTATGATGTATCGGGGGCGAAACGTGGTGGTTTAGGGGACGGTAGACTTAGATTAAGTCACGGCCTCGAATACACCAAGCGTCTTTCGTTTACAATTTGTCTATACAGGGTGTCCCAGAAGTCGACGTTAAGCCGGAATCAGGTAACAGGCTAAGTCATAATAGTTATCAGAAAAATATAAAAAAAATCTAAGTTATTTTTTTGTACATATTTTAAAAATTATAGACATTTCAAAAAAATTGAAAAAGTGTACACCTGTGACGGTCTTTTCACTCCTGTTAATTGTTTTTTTATTTGTAATCCCGAATACTGTTTCTTTAAACTCTGGTCTAAAATTTAAAGTCAACTGCTCCACCTTGGATATAAATGTCACTTTTTTCCCAACTAAAGTTTCAAAATTAATACTTAGCCCAGTTTTAACTGACCATACTGAAAAAAAATACTAGTCGTGTTTGGCAAGTAACTTTAAAAGTTGGCGCATTTAATAAGGATTCCAAAATGGTATAACACTTCCTAATTTATTCCTTAAATTGAGGACAATTTTTTTTTCTTTTCCAATAAAACCAGTTTTGAACAATTTTACAAAGTGTGAGCGAGACAGATAGTGACGCTATTAAATTAAACATGAATAATATGGATACTTAGATTTATTAAATGTACAATGATTGTTTGACATCATTTAATTGGATTACAACAAATGTTCAAATTGCCTTCCTTCAGCCGCAATGAAAGCTAGCGGGAGCACAGTATTTTTACCATGTTTTTATTAACTCGCTCTTTGTATGTTTGTTTGGTACAAATTTTGCAAATGATTTTAAACTAACTTCTTTATGAGTTAAATTTAAAACTTCAAACATAGTTCAGAAGTGGTTGACAATTCAATATTATAAATATGGATTACTAATCCGAATTAATAGTTTCACTCACGAATAATTATTTCCTTAAAACGGCAAAAAATATTATAATTAAGTTTTTCGTTTTGATTCTAAATTATTTTATATTTTTTAGTCCACTTGTAAAAATGTGGTATAATAATAAAATATTAAAATTTTGTTTTAAAATGATTAAAATGCCAAGGTTAGACAAAATAGGTAGTGTATCCGAACTTTAATATTTCTAATCTGTGTCTGACACGTCGTCAAGTTGACGTTTCATTGTGATTGACATCATTTACAAATTGTGTACGTTTGTATTTCATTTCGAAGGGAAGCTAGTTGTTAGTATTTCATTTATAAACATGAAATAATAAATGTAAAAAAAGTGTCACAATGGTAGATGAAGGCACTAGGAAAACGTTAAGCAGCATACCTTTGCTCCAGACGAAGGCTGGCCCTAGAGACAAAGAGTTATGGGTGAACAGACTCAAAGAGGAATACCAAGCCTTGATTAAGGTAAAGTATGTTTCCTTGTCCGTTTTATTCTATATTGTAAATACCTTGTGGTATCTTCCACTGTTCACGAAAGTTATGATACAAGGATCTTTATAAATAAGTTGCATCCTTACATTACACTTGTTTAACACACAAGGTTAGTTTCAAGGAATTACCAAACTCCTGCAGCAAAGCAAAAGAATTGCCACAAATGGGACTTTTAAAATTGATTCTATCTGCGGGTCCTATATCAATTAAATATATTTCAAGTCAATAAGCCTCGGTGGACCTAATCTGAAGAATTACTTAAATAAAGAATAATATATAATATTTCCTACTTAAAATCCTAAGTAGGTGCTATTATTCTTGACTGATTGACTCTCAACATACATACTAGGCAGATTGGTCTTTGTTGTTAACTCACTGTAATTGACCAACATCTGTTTGATAAATTGAAGTCACAATGTAAGAGCCCCTTTACACATTGGTTATTATTATTGTTTTATACATTTCCACCCAATAATTCCTGAATGCCAACCCATATTAAATCAGCATGCTGGATTATAAGCTACCCCTTTCTTATTCTGGGAGAAGACCCCATACCTTGGAGTGAGTCAGAAGATGAGTTGACAATGAATGAATGTCAGAATCAATTTCATATTCAAAATAATTTGATTGAGGAAGATTAATGGACATATATAAAATACCCACTGGTTGTAACAAAGTTCCAGGAGTTCAAAACTTATACAGTCTGAACAAAAAAATATCTTCAAGGACTTCAAAGCTACAGAAGACATTATTTGTAGCTATGAGGCCCAATGAAGCACAGATTTTTTTAGAAAATAAAAATACCAACGTTGCACACAAATTTTATATTGTTTAAAATTGTATAAAATTGATATATTTTTATTAATACAGAAATGCAATGTATAAAAACATAAAAAAATATTTTTTTATAAAATTTTGTTGTATAAAAACATAAAATAATTGAATTCAGTTTTTAATTATAAGGTGGGACTTAAATTGTTCCACCATGTGTTATTTATTACACATCAAAAAAGTGGGACATATTTAATACCACCATGCCCCAAGAGTTATAACACCAAAGAGTTATAAAAATGTTTTTTGAGTAACTGTGTGGTTTCTGATTCAAATAAACTTCCTGAATATGTAATAAGTACACTCACCTTGAATGGTATCAAGAATTGACTAGACAGGAACTGAATCATTATATACATTACAAATATCAGCTTAACACTACTAGTGTGTTCCTTTCATAATAATTGTAATAATAATAGTATTTGTTTTAAGCAGTATGTCCAGAATAATAAGTCAGCTGATAATGACTGGTTCAGACTGGAGTCCGATAAAACTGGCACAAGATGGTTCGGCAAATGTTGGTACATCCATAACTTACTGAAGTACGAATTTGATTTGGAGTTTGACGTGAGTATTGATGCAATTCATACAATTTATCATCTTTATTCCTACTCATATGACAATTAAATAATTAACTTATTTCATTAATATAAGTATATTATAGTAGGCATATTACCCTAATAAAAATTAAGTAATAATAAAATTGATAACAGGGACAGAGAAAGAAATGCCCCAATGTTTTGGACATTTAGAAAAGATGATCGAGATTCGAATGAGGGAATGAATATACCAGGCAAATATAAGCAAAAGTGCGAGAAAGTGTTGCCCAGGAAAAACCTACCTCATATCAATATCTTGTTTCAAAAAGATCAATTTTGTCCTTAATCAACAAGTGTATGAAAAGATGTATGAATGTGGATGAGGTGAGAGAGGTGTATCAAGATTGTAGTATGTAGTGAACTGTGGTCTCTGTTCACCCTTATGGGATATCGGCATGAATGTATTTATGTGTATTAAAATTAGGTCTGACACATCCACTGTATTCCAAGTATCTGTATCTATATTTTGTATTTAATTTCTATATTCCAGATGCAGCAATCATCAATCATCAGAGGATATGACTTATCCTCTGATGATTGATGATTGCTGCATCTGGAAGCTTTGAGCTGCCTACATCTGCCAATTGCCCGTAAATTTAACTAGGTTGGCCTTCCTAGTCATGGGTTGCCCCATACCCACTTTTCATCATGTTATTAGTTTATATTTGCTGTCTATCTATCTATACTATTTTAAAATTTTAAATATTTCAATGTCAAATTTTGTAAATCAAATATACTAAAAAATCTACTCAGATCAACTAATTAAGAGCTTCTGAAACCAAATCCATCAATGTTTGTTTGTTCGAGTTTCATGCAAAAACCAGCAGGTTTTGACCAAGTGATTACAGTATTAAAGTTACTATTCTGACTTAAATACTGCAGCATGTTTCATCAAAATCGGTCCAATAGAATTGAAGATACAGCTTGATCCCTGTTTTAGTAGCCGCTGGTGAGCTACGAGAGCTCAAGTAAAAGTGGTTTTAAGGCATTTTGTATAAATTTATGCTGTTTCAAGATTCCCCATGTAGCCGAAATAAATGGATTTAAGCTAGTAAATCAATAAATTTTTAATTCTCCTTCAGATTCCAGTAACATACCCAACCACAGCTCCAGAAATAGCTCTTCCTGGTCTTGATGGTAAAACTGCCAAGATGTATCGCGGTGGAAAGATATGTCTGACGGATCACTTTAAGCCTCTGTGGGCGAGAAACGTACCAAAGTTTGGTATTGCCCATGCCATGGCGCTCGGGGTGAGTTTTGTTCTTCATATCAATTATTCCAACTTAGTTAACCTCTTAAGCGCGACGCGACACTATAGTGGCTTTCGCAGATGTCATCTTTAGGAATGATACGTCAATATAGTGACTCACTCTAGTACCGCACTCGCTCACAATTGAATTAAAGATTGTTAATAGCATTGTTTGTCACACATTGTAGGTTGTACCACTTACACGTAATTCTCGTTGTACCCTGCCGTACGGAGACAGTCCCGCGCAACATTCAGCCGCGCCTAAGAGGTTAAGGCCATTTGTCTAAGATTTGTCCCTCATAATATAAGAAATGTAACATATATAGGATCATATTTATCTATTTGTTCATGCTCCTTTTCTCAGAAATGATTTGAATTACTCAATTTCTTCCACTTCAATATCATCAATGACTTTCATGTATTCATCAGCTCCTATATTGCCATCATCATTATTAGCAGTCTGTGGAAGTCTACTGTTGGATGCAGGCCTCTCCCAAGGTGCACCACTTAACTTGATCTTCGACTGCACGCATCAAAAATGACTACCAGCTACTTTCTGCAGATCGACGCTCCGTCTAGCAGGTGGCGTCCCATACTACGTTTGCCCAAACGCGGTCTCTACTACAAAACTCGCGTGTTCCAACGATTGTCGGTTCACGGTCGATTGTTTATTCGAGGGGCTATGTCGGTAACCTTAATTCTCTGTCGGATATACTCATTTCTGATTTTATACAACAGAGAGACTCCGCGCATTGCCCTCTCTATAGTTCGCGCTGAGCAACTTTGAATTTGTGGATTAGTCGCACCATCAGATTCTACGTTTCGGCCCTGTATGTCACGACGGGTAGGACGCACTGGTCAAGACTTTCGTGTAGACCTTGCGGTATGGTCATATACTGTGAATACTCTCTATACTGTGCATCATGACGTTTAAGTGACCAAACGAGCTTGAAAATAACTTTCTTAGATGAAATATAATTTTATCACTTAAACAGCGCTGTCATGATCTTACACTTCAATGAATATCACGTTAATTGAATAAATCAAGCTTGACGTGTACTTGGGCCCTTGTCCTGCGATGAATAAATATTAACAGCGCCT
>WUAW01010718.1:27487-40537 GCA_017165845.1 Thaumetopoea pityocampa
ACTACTATCTCGGAAGGAGTAGGAAGAGACAGTAGTAGCTCGGGAGGCCGGGGTCGCTTACCCGTGTACTATTTGAGTAAGTCTATTTGCCCGGACAGACTAAAAAAGACTAAGTACTCCCTGACCGACATGGAGGAGTATTGGATGTTTAATAATGAAGGCCTTGCAGCATAGTATTTGTATCGTAAATAATTTTGTCCGCAGGTTTTAATATGACACTGTTAAGAATTATTTTTGCGTCATGGACTTTAATACAGTGCAGCTCAAATGTAAGTGGTTTTGTTTCTCTTATGGTAGGTTCAGCATCTAGTTATTAGAGTGAGAAGAGCTAGTCATAAACTAGTCAGTAGTCGGCATTCAGATGAATTATGTGTTATCTGTTCTAACATCTAATTTACGTTTGACATAACCCTGACTATAGTGGAGAATGCTATTTAGGTTGTTTGAAAATAAATGCCGAAGAGACCTAACATTTGCACTAACCCAAATCGAGCCGAATATTAAAATAATTACATTGAATGAATTCGCAGGTCATAGCAGATATTGAGAATACAACACAAACAGTATCTAACACTGAACCAAGAATATCCAGTGGTGAGCCAACAATATCCAGTACCGAGCCAACAATACCGAAAACAGTGCAAACGAAGCCAAGTAAGAGCATTCACGGATACGAGTATCATATCTGCACAGAGGACAGGGTGCGAGGCGGTTTAGTGATTCTATATAATTAGTCCGCGAAGAACTCACCAGTTGCGCCTTCAAATTACGACAACTTTATACTGACACGACTCCCGCGGCTCGCTACTAAGTGCAGTATTGTATCGAGGCTAAAACTCCGACAAACAACCCTTCCGCGACTGTCCAAGATGAGGCTCGAGCGTCTCTCGAGATGTCCTTAGTTACTACGTGTTAACCGTTAACACATTCACTGCCGATCACGCGCCAGCACGTAGCTTGGAGAATTGTTAGTAGTCAGTCACGGGTTTCTGCGGGTAACTTTGTTATAATAAGTTTATGTACTTTCGTGAAAACCCATTCCTACGGCGGGGCAATAACTGTCAACGCATCCTCACGTAGCCGGCGGTGAGTGTTAAGACAAGGTTGGAGTGTGCGGAGGCCGCGGCGCGAGATCGGTAAAGGAGCGATCCCGCAGAGCGCAGGCGCCGAGGTGGCGGTGCAGCCCGTCTCGGCCTCCCTGCCCGTAGCCTGGGGCTTCATAATTCAGGCTAATGGACTCGGAGCTCGGGAGAACGAGGTACAGCAAGGCACCGGTGAAGTCATAGAGTCATCCCGGAGTCCTTTACATGTGCTGCTGTGGGCCACCGCGCAGTTTTTAGTTAGTAGGAATTTGACACGCCCCACAGGTCGCCACCGCAACTTGCAGTAGTTCTCTCCGCGAAACGTGACCGGACAAGATGGCACTCGCCATCTTGTCCGGTCACGTTGTGAAGACCATCTGCGGCTAGCATTTCTCATTTCGAAAAAAAAACACTCCAGTTGTGTGTTGGGTTTCGGGAGAGTATCAAACGTATTAATAATTTTAATGGGTGCGAGCCCTTGGTGCGGCGAAATGCGGTAGCTATTTCCACTCGTTAAAAAAGAGTTAGACGACCTAGAGAGCGAACAACAATATACACGTTTAGTTGCTCATATAAATACTTAAAGGGCAGCGAAGTAATTTCGCGCGGACTGTGTACGTACTAACGTGTAAGATTTACAAGCATTTTGTTCGTAATTACGCAGGAGAAGGCGTGCACGGACTGTTAAGTGAATATTCAGTCATGATGATATACAGTTAAATAGAAGTCCTTTGTTACTGCCAGAACCTGACTTATGCCTAAAATATAATACTAGCGCGACTTTTAAAAAAATATTGTGAACACATTTTCTTTTCAGACACCATCTAGCCCCAGATTAGGATTCCCTGTGTTTTGGGTACTAGACAAAAATGTATTTATTTATACAGATAAATATTAATACATATATAGATAAACATCCATGGCTCGGGGACAAACATTTGTGCTCATCACACAGATTGCCCCCCCCCAGGATTCGAATCTAGGATCAATTGGCACAGAAAGTAGGATCACTGCTACTACATCAACCAGTCGTCAAATAATGCAGTAATAATTTATCTTTGCCACTAGTTCCGTTATTGCGAAATGACGATGAAACACCTGAAAACGATGGGGAATCTGCAGCAGAAGTAGAGAAAATGAAAGCTGAGGCAGAAGAAGAAGCGAAAGCTGAACCAGCGGCAGAAGAAGAAGCGAAAGCTGAACCAGCGGCAGAAAAAGAAGCGAAAGGTGAACCAGCAGCAGAAGAAGGGGAACCGACGACAACGACAACACAAGACAAGCCTGTGGAATCAGATAAGAATGAGTCCGTGGAGAACGGGAGTGTTAGTAACAGTTGCGTTTTATTGTGTCATGGATGTAGGACACGAGTATGCACTTCAACTGATGGTGGATAGATACTGTCAGCCGTAAACATCTACAGAGGATCAAGACAGGTTTTCTTCCTTTCTGAACCTGATTCCTGAGGACTGAGTAGGTATGCATCTTGTATCTGTGACTGTGAAGACGACACCATCTAAACTGAAATCAGCAACGCTTGGAGCACTGGCATTTGGCGGTAGATTCTCGATAGGGTGTTGGACTCCCTCAAGCTTGCTCACTCCAAGCTACAGGTATTGATTGAATGAATGAATGAATGAATGAATGTTTTATTTGCTAAAATATAGGTTATACATAAGAATAATATCTTACATTAAATTCAAATTCACTATATTTGTCTAAATAATTCGAAAATAACTGTAAATATATTCCTGTGATATGAATTTACATATTTTGTTTCGTATTTTCGTTATTTCGTATACTTAGTGTAATTAGATTATTTATTTTCAGTAGAGCCTGAAAGTAGGTTGTTTAGAACAGCCAAGAATTAATTGATATAGGTTTTATACCGTGTTACATTTCGTCACAGAAATTATAAATTATTTTAAGTTAGGTGAAAATTTAATGAATGGATGCTCCAACGGTTTATCATTCAGAAAGGATGTGTGAGATTCGAATGACGAAACGAATATACCGGGCTAATGTGAGTGGAAGTGTCGGGAGAGGGCGCCCAGGATAAACCTACCTTGGTCAAATTAACAACTTATTTCAAAAAGGTCAAGTTTGTAACACCCTTAACCGAAAAAATGTGTGGTTGTAGATGAGGCGAGAGAGGTGTGTCAGGATCGTTGTTTGTGGCAAACTGTGGTCTCTGCCTACCCTTATGGGATACCAGTGTGAGTGTTTGTGTGCGTATATGAAAATTTGAAGCTGGTTGCCGTTATTGGAAATGGAATATATAAGTAAAAATGTTTATTGAGAACTTAATGACGATCTGAATCTTGAGTAGTTCAGATCAGAAATGAAATGAAAGCATGAAACGCTATCATTCAAAGGCACTGCTATAAAAAAAGGCGAAGCCCTAACGTAGCTTTTTTCATTGCAGATAGAAGAAGCTAAAGTACGTACATTTATTATCATTCGTAACACTGAATCGGAGACGGTTTCGAATAATTTGTTCGAATAATTGGGTTATGATAAGTCGAAAACATTATGAAACCAGCGTTGTATCTTAAAAATTACCCACTTCGATTCCGTTTTCGATGAGACAGTGAGTCAATATTAATTAGTGTGTAACTCGTTGATACCCAAAGTGATTTATATCGACCCCCAGGGGTCGACAAAGACCTGCAAGGGGTCCACGTCAAATATCAAAAACACATTTGAAGTTAATAAATTTACAACAGTGTTATATTAACTACGCTTTGGGGGTCTATTCAAAAATGAAAATCAATACAAGTGGTCTAAAAGACAAAAAGTTTGAGGACCTCTGGTGTAACTTTTTGAGTTTTAATTTTTTTTTACTACATTTATCTAACATATTACTTAGTTATTGTTACGTTTATTTCACTTTTTGACAAACTAACATTATAATATGGTAATTTTATCTGAAAAAATCAGTGTTAAACACTGTGTTAAGAAATGAAAAAAAAAATTAATTCGATGGTGATTTATTACAGGTAATGGTGAGTCTATTTTGCTATCCTTACATTTCAAAGCAGCCACCTCACATTGATGCAGATGTCTGTGCAGCTCGGCAGTGGAACTAATTACGCGTGAACGATAGGCACATGATGTTATATATTGATACTCAAAGTGATCTATATCGACCCCCAGGGGTCGACGATAACCTATAAGGGGTCCATGCCAGCTATCAAAAAACACATTTGAAATTAATGAATTAGCAGTAGGTATTAGCTTGGCTATGGCCTACAAGACCTAAACGTTTGGGGCTCTCTGATGTAATAGATCAATTCGTACCAATAATGATTTGATTTGGATATGGAGTTCATGTTTGTTTCCTCTCGCTCACACTACGCGCGCTGGGCAAATGAGAGAGAACGAAAAGGAATGCTCTTTCCGAAACCATATTTAATTAGCTACTACTTTTTGCACACAGCGCTACCCGCGTGAATGTCGGTTTTGCATTACATCGTATGTAAATCTCGAAACAATCACAGATTTATATAAAAACCCAAAGAACCACATTTACTTGAACCCTAGTACCGTAACGACGGCTGCTAAAACAGGGATCAAGTTGTATCTTCATTTCTATTAGACCGATTTTGATGAAACATACCGCAGTTTTTAAGTCGGATTAGTATCTTTAACACTGTAATAGCTTGATTAAAATCTACTTGCTGGTTATACTGTGAAGCTCGAACAAACAAACAAACATCGATGGATTTGGTTTTAATTAGTCGATCTGAGTAGTTTTTTTTTGATTTACAAAATTTGACATTTAACAATTTTATAATAATATATAGGTGGATATAGACAGATAGGTGTTTCGGTCCACTTGAGTAGACGTAGTTAGTTGATGTGATAGAAGGTGGTCTATACATATAATTAAAACGTTTGCAATATCATTTTACAGTTGGATGTAAGTAATACTTATATAATTATGCAATATTAATTTGTACACCTTTAATACACCTTCCCTACCTGACCATGAGGACGTAATGAGAAACTTTAACAGTTTTGTTGAACCTTATAAAATGGCGGCGGCGTGTTTCGCCACCCGACACGTTTCCCGTGGGTGTGAAAAGTGGGCCACGGATAACCACTTAGCTACTTTGTGAGATCGTAGCAACTAGAAAGAAGTGGTTTCTGCCTATCCCAGTTCTTAGGTAGAATAGTGGTCAGTATCTCCGCCGACCACGTGAGAGGGGAGAGTGAGGTTCGATTCCCTGACGGTGAACCAGGGAAAAAGGCATATGTATGTATTATTTTGTGTATAGTGCAAACTTGTACAACAGAACTAAATTCTATTTGTACAGCATAAATATGTATCATGGTCCGCTGAGTGTCCTATATTTTGTGAACTATACTGATAATATACTGTACTGATAATTTACTATATTGATAATATACTGTACTGATAATTTACTATACTGATAATATACTGTTCTGATAATTTACTATACTGAAAACGTACTGTACTGATAATTTACTATACTGAAAACGTACTGTACTGATAATTTACTATACTGATAATATACTGTACCGTTAATTTACTATACTGAACATGTACTGTACCGATAATTTACTATACTGATCATGTACTGTACCGATAATTTACTATACTGATAATGTTACTGTACTGATAGTTTACTATAATGATAATGTACTGTACTTATAATTTATTATATTGATAATGTTCAGAACACATATTCATTTACTCTACGAATATGAATAATCTAATATTATTATTTTCTGTATTTACAGATAGAAGGAGTAAGTTTTCTCTTTTTATTATTTTTAGTTAAATTTATGTTATCTAAAAATTAATAGAACTGTTTGAATTTATTTTAGTCTGTGGTAAGTTTTTTCTTACATTTTTAATAGTTTTAAAAGTTTTCATATATCAATACTTCACCTTGGCGTTATTAATCCTGGCTTCAATTGTCAGGGTCCGCCTTCCTACTAAGTTTCCTTCACTTTGCTCGGTCTTTGATATCCTCAATCTAAGTAGGTCCATTGGCTTCCCTACCCTTGGTCAGAACGTCCAGCCAGCGCTTCTCAGGGCGGCCCTAAGAACGTGCAAGGACAGCCATATCGAGGCATCTCCTACCGACGTAGTCTCTGGGCCGGCGCGTAACGTGGCCGAACCACCTCAGACAACTCTCCTGGAGCTTATCTGCCACGTCACGTACGCTGAGACTGCCTCGGATATATGAGTTACGTACACGGTCAGAACGTGTGACACCACTCATCCACCTTAGCATCTTCATCTCCGTGATGCGGAGCTCCTGGATGTATCTACTCAAGGTCGGCCACTGCCGTATAAGAAAACTGGTCTGACAATACCTCTATATACCTATACTTTCAACCTTAGAGGCATTTTACGGCATTTTTATATATCAATCAATACCCAAGATATTATAAGAGATCAACTTATGTTTTTGTCAATACCTATAACAAAAATGTGACCGTAAAATGCCCACAACATATATTGTATAGTATATTTTGTGTGCTGTTCAATTACAAGGTACATGCTAATGAGATAATAGTCATGTTCCATCATATATTTTACAGGAAATATTTTAGGCAAAAGAATGTTAAATTTTGTGCAGTTAAGAAATTCGTTCATTAACAAATTATGTAGATTAAAAATAAATTTTAATTTTTTTAGCCAGAGGTAAGAAAATTGTGAACATTAATGAGACCATTTTTCATAATTTTTGTTGTAGAACATTATAGGATAAACCTTTTTTCAGTGTTAGAAATTTTAAATGCCAAGTCATAAAATGAATATTTTTAATATAAAATTAATATGTTTTATGTGAAACATAGATTTTAATTGAATAATTTTATTTTCTTCAAATAATTTTATATTTTAACTTATATCAGAAATTAATTTTGTTTTTTTTAATCCAGAATGCGGTATGTATAACTTTAATTGTACCATTATATATAATACATTATATATAATGGTACAATTGTTCAGAATATTGTAATGAGAAATATATTTATTTAATGAACATTTTCCTTTAGGCAACAGTAAGTATAAAAATATAAATAAATATATAATATAGCTTCAAATTAAAAAAGTACGCGCGTTAGAAATTATATTTATTTGGTGTGTGTGTGATTAAACACATAAATAGCATAAATAATAAGAGATTTAGTGAGCAACTTCAACGTGTTGAACTTCGATGGGTTTATAACGTCTAGTTTCCAGGGCCTTTAAAATATTAATTAAAAAAATTTGATTTTTTCATAACGCGCCAAAAGAAGTAGGTATAACTTCAAATAGCGGTTGCATTTATTGTGTTCCACTGCTGAACATAGGTCGTCTGCTTAATAACCATATAAGCTGTCAGGTTGGGAGTCATCACCGTCACCTACGTACGTCTGTAACTTTAGAATTGCGATAATTTAGACCGCGGGTTCTCAAAGTTGGCGATAACGCCCCCCTGGTGACATTAAAAACTTGGGGAGCTCTAGAAAAAAACAAAACATTTCCAAAGTGGTCGGTGGGCAAAATAACGTTGAGAACCTATGATTTGGAACAGAGGTCCTCAAACTTTTTTGTCTTGTAGACCACTTCTAATGTTTTTCACGTTTGGATAGACCCCAAAGCGTAGGTGATATAATTTTTTTGTAAATTTGTTAATTTAAAATGTGCTTTTGACAGTTGACGTGGAACCCTTGCAGGTCATCATATATAGACCACTTTGGGTATCAATAATTTAGACTGTAGGTTAGGTTAGGTCAGTTCTGGAGAAGTACTCGAAACAGCATGGTACCGAAGAGGCACGGCAGGCCCTAGCCACAGCGGATCTCGGTGGTACATTTTGTGTCTATATCAATTCTGATGTAATACAACTTAAACTAAATTTAGACTGTCTCTATCTTTTTCTAATGCCAAATACCAAAACGAGATAGCAGACATTATTGAGTAACAGTAACATTTCTGTCAAACGGTACAAAAAATATTGCTTTTTTGCTGGTATCTTTTGTCGATATATTCCGAGGTCGCGTCTAAATTTCTTAATTTTGACGTGTCTAAACGCATCTGTTAGCATCAAAATTGTAGCTATCTTGTTTTGGCGTTTGACATTAGAAAAAGATAGGGAGAGAATTAATTTGAATTAATTTGAGAGAAAACCATCATTGTGAAGTGTTTAGTCACGCCCCAAAACGAAATGAGTACCTAATGTATATATATGGGTGTGTGATTCTTCTGAAAAAACATTAGTTAAATTTTTTTTATGACGGCGGGGTTATCACTGTCCAATTATAATTATTAATTATTTTTATTGTAATAATTATTTTATCTATTTTGTTATATAGGATCGTTACGTAAGTGCAATTATAATTTTACTATTTAGTAGTTTCGCTCACGATAATTTTGTATTCATCATGTGGATATATATTAACCTGACTGCTAACACGCTCTGCGCGTTAGCAGTCATACGGTTCATATTAGCCTGCATGCGTAGGCTGAGGGGCCTTGTCTAACCATACTATTATAAAATTTTTAAATACCAAATATTGTAAATCAAAGATATTTAAAAACAGTATTTCAATCAACTAAAAAGGACTTCTGAAACCAAATCTGTCGATGTTTGTTTATTTGTTTGTTCAAGCTTCACGCAAAAGCCAGCCGAGAGATTTTGCTTAAACTACTATAGTCTTCTTACTATAGTCTTATTATTCCGACTTAAAAACTGCGGCATGTTTCATTAAAATCGGTCCAGTAGAATTAAAGATACAGCTTGATCTGTGTTTTAGTAGCAGCCGTTATGATACGAGAGCTCAAGTAAAGGTGGATCTATGGGTTTTTATATAAGTCTATGATCGTTTCGGGATTTCCCATGTAGTGGAAAACTGACATCATCGCGGATGGACCTGCCGGCAAAAGCTACTAGATTAATAAAAATGTTCGACATACAGTGCTGTACGAACTAAAATGCACTTTATTGCATCTTTACTAG
Source organism: Thaumetopoea pityocampa (assembly GCA_017165845.1). NCBI lineage: Eukaryota > Metazoa > Arthropoda > Insecta > Lepidoptera > Notodontidae > Thaumetopoea > Thaumetopoea pityocampa. Next base: position 36,549 of record WUAW01010718.1, read on the forward strand.
AGTCGCTATTTAATTAAATTTCTTTTCGTAGTAGGTACATCTGGTCTCTTCCGCCTGTGCCAAAGCATTCGCTGCTCGATATTCGCCTTCTGTAACGAGCGCTGTTTTAACACATTCACCGCCGGGCGAGAAAGAGGTGCCTACCTGTGCGAATACAACCGGACGAATTTCAGGAATTCTCTAGGGTTTGGGAAAAAGCTCAAAAAAAACAAACTAAAAATATTTACATAATTCAAAAAGCCTTGTATCAATCCTCTTGTAATGAAATTATAACATTTATAATTTATTATAAATTTATTTGAGTAAATTCAAATCTCGGGAACCAAAATACTTTTCTGTTAAATTTAGTCGCTCGGATACGAGTGGGCGGTGCTTTTGCAACGGTAGCACCCCACTCGGATCCTAGTGACAGGCAATGAAAGTGTTAAATGATTCCCGGTCTTTTGCGTCTGGCGTTTACCCTCCTCACATGGAAGTATCTCCTCACGCTTCAGTGCATGGTCCCCACTCGAGAATCTTCCTTCACCATCAGTCATTGGTTCCTACAAATCGTTATTTCAACTCGCTAAGCTGTGATGAGGTAGTGTTTTAGTGATATCTTCGTTTCGGATTCACAAACTACGATTACTGTGAGGTAGTTCCTAAATCCCAAACGAGTATATAATACACCTCGTTATATAATGCACCTTGTGAATAAATATCTTTTCTTCTTCTTCTTTCTCGTTCTAAAACTAATAATAATATATTTTATTTGATTACATGTGCTGATACGTATTATGTAACGGTGAGTTTTATTTTCTACATTGTACAATAAATTACAGTACCTTTGACCTGGTATTTGCTTTTGAATTTGCTTTCAAAAGGTTGTGGGTTCGATCCTGGTCCCGTACCATTGCATTATTTCTAATTCATGTAGGTACATGGTAGATTTTTGACTGCAATCTCTTCTCCCAAATAAATTCCAAAGAAGGCGGTTTCAACTGGATTGAAGAGTGGATTAAACCAGACATTTTTAGACTCACGTGAAAACTATTTATTTATTTATTTTTATTGTACACAAATAGGTAAATATATTTGTAAATAGAGAAAAAGATGTATAAAGGCGAGCTTAACTCAAAAATTGAGTTTTCTTCCAGCAAACCTAAGAGTGCAAAAATATTTGAGACTAGAAGGAGAATAGGATCCAGTGTACTAGGTACAGAAGCATGCACAAACATACTTATACAAATACCAAAACATACTAAAATACATACATACATATATTATTTTGAGAAAGTGCTCCTCAATTCTTTTCCTGAAAACACTCGGAGAAGAGCCATCGCGAATACATAGAATGATGGAGTGAGTTGCACAGGCGCACCGCACGCACAGGGAAAGACCCACTGTAACGACTGGATTTATGGGGATATTTATGGGTATCATGAATGTGGAATACGCAAGAGAAGTAACTAAGTAACCACAATAATACAATAAGCTATGCCCGTACCGCGAGCACTGAACTAGAACGTGGTTACGATTAAAATTACGTACACACAATTACATACACACGCGCACACATTACATACATACACTAGCTTTTGCCCGCGGCTCCGCCCGCGTGAATGTCGGTTTACCACTACATGGGAAATCCCGAAACAATCATAGATTTGTATAAAAAGTCTTAGAATGACTTTTACTTGAGCTCTCGTACCTTAACGGCGGCTACTAAAACTGAGATCAAGCTGTATTTTCAATTCTACTGGACCGATTTTCATGAAAGATACCGCAATATTTAAGTTGGAATAATACATTTAAGACTGTAATAGTTTGACCAAAATCTACCCTCTGGTTTTTGCATGAAGCTCGAACAAACAAACAAACATCGACGGATTTGGCATCAAGAGCCCTTAATTAGACGATCTGAGTAGTTTTTAATTATCTTTGACTTACAAAATTTGACATTTAACAATTTTATAACAGTATATAGATTTTAGATATATTTCCATACGTTTCCTTAAGCGTATAGATGAACCTAATATATTTTACTTACATTACAGTATCCATCAGGGGGTGAGTAGAGCTCTTTATTACATCACCATATTCATGACATCATTACCACATTCGCTGTATGGCGCCGGCATAAAAATAGCGTCACTCCATTTCCTCCAGTGGATACTGTGGGAAACAGCCAAGGAATGGACCAGGAGATGGGTTTCTCCCAATAATCGCCAAAGTGATTCGTTCTGAGCCGCCTACATCCACGGAGTACCCGTGATCTGATCAGGTCGTCTGACTACCTGGTCGGGGTTCGATCTACACCGTGTTTTCTTACTCATGGTCGCCATCCCGTCACTTATTGCCCCAATATTCTGTGAGCTACGTGCCACTTCAGTTTTGGCCTCATTCATCTCTATCGGTGACTCTGTGCGGACCTCTCGTTTCGCATCCCACCTGCTAGAAACTCGGAGCGTAGTTGCTGCTTTCTCTATTATTCATCATCATCATCCCCAGTCCATATCGTCCCCACTACAGGGGCACGGACCTCCCCTGATCAGGAGGGGGATTAGGCCGTAGTCTACCACGCTGGCCTAGTGCGGGTTGGTAGACTTCACATACCCATGCGGGCATGTAGGTTTCCTCACTAAGTTTTCCTTCTCCGTTAAGTACATTGTTGTCTACAATGTAGACCGTACATGAGTTACAAATAATAGCTCAGTGGTACGGGACCGGGTTCGAACCCATGACCCTTCGATCGTAAGCCGTATCTAAAACCACTACACCACCCATGCATTATTATTCATAATCTAATCTACTGTTGTAGTAATAATATAATTATATGTCACTATAGTTTGTGGATAAATTATGTAGGTTTATTCATTATTTCCTTTTTTTTCTTAATTTGTTCCGTCTTAATATTGTATATATTACATTATATTTCTTATCCCTGTGTTTATAATGCACATTTTTAAATGTACTTTGTGGTAAACGTCGCCGGTGGAAGATCGATCACGTGTAGAATATAATATTATGTACTCGATTGTTAATTTGTCTCCGGTTGTTTATTCCGGATAAATAAAAAAACAATCTTTGTGATCATCACGCCGTGTGCTATTTTACTACAGGGCACGGTCCGCGCTCAGAGTGACAGGGGTCGTGTCACCGCGCTGACCCCACGCATTTCACACGCCATCGAAAATATCTGTCAAACGAAGGTTTCCTCATGATGTGTTCCCTCACCGCTTGAAGCGAGTGATTATTAATTATTAAATTATTAATCCGAACACGATTTCGAAAAGTCAAAGGTGGCTTGGATTCGAACTCGAAATCTAAGCCTTAATGCGCATGGTTCCACCACTGAGCTGTAACCACTTCTAATCGATTCTCATTAAACATTATTTCTCTTTCAAGAATCTCGTAAGTACACCATTATTGTGACAGTCTAGTTAGGGGCTTTAATCGGATGTACAGAATCGCTTAAACCACCCGAAAACCTCTTAATTTCTATTTGTTTGTTTGTCTATGTGTCTAAAACCACTGCACCACTAATGCACTTATATACTGTGAATGTGGGGTAATATCAATACGACGCAGTGTCGACTCGCGTCGTTCCCGTACCCCCACAATCCCTGCGACGACTACTATCATAGGACACTTTTCGGGGCTGTTTTACCCGACTTCCGAAATAGGCACGTGGTGAATTCTAAGCTAGATATTATATTCTTTAGCCTGCCTAACATTCGGCCGTGATACGCTTTGCTTAACCTAAAGGTCGGTTTAATGCCATCTATTTATTAGCACCTTCTAATCTCATTTTTTTATCATTTATTGTATTATATTTTGTATATACATATTGATCCCTCGGAAACAGCTCTAACGGTTTGGATGAAATTTTTTATTTGGATAATGTTTCACTTTCAAAGTTTAGAAAGAAATCACTGAAAAAATTCACACTATTTTTGTAACGCCGTCCCACAAAATATTGAAGTATTCATGCAAATGTATATATACAA